>WTXG01000271.1:0-47230 GCA_022496185.1 Multifurca ochricompacta | reverse complement strand
TTCAAAATATGGAACTCACCAATCTATGCCTTTTTCAAACCATATCCTGCGTTGATCACATTGATGGCCATTGAGCTCATGTCTTTGAGTGTAATGCAAAGCACTGCAAAGGGAAAGGTCAGCATTACTGGCACATCTGATGTTACCTGGATACAGGGGATGCCAAATCAACAAGCAACTTGAGGCGTCATGCCAAACTCTGTTGGAGCAAGGAGATTATAGAGACCACAGACCAGAGTAAGGATGTCTGTGCTGCACAAGAGGCCATGGAAAATGCTACATTGAAAAATGGGTCAATTACTGCAATGTTTGAGAGGACTAACTTCAATAAAGTAACTTACTCTTATTGGCAACATACCAAGACAGAATCATGGTATGTCACCACCAATAGAGAGCTGTGACCATACTGAGATTGTTCTTGACTGTGGCAGTGTGGAGATTGTTTGATGGGTTTTGGAAAGTGTTCGACCCTTTAACATTGTCAAGGATCAGGGGTTTCAGTCACTGATGAAAACTGGGAGGCCTGAATGCTACATACCTTCACCTTTCACTGTGTCCTGCGATGTCAAGAATGTCTTTGTTTGGTGTCGCTGGAGGATTGCATTGATGCTACAGGTGTGTGAATGTGACATCTATATCAGAGCTGAAATGTTGACTTACGCTTTACAGGAATACGATGGCACCTTGAACTTTGTGACAGATGCTTGGACATCACCTAACCACAAGGCTTATGTTGCTGTTACGGTCCACTTTGAGCAGGATGGTGTCCCTGTTGCCATGCTTCTCGATCTCATTGAGGTGGCCATGTCACATTCAGGATTGAACCTTGCTGCTGCATTTGCAAAGATCCTTGATGATTTTGGTATTGCTGATAAGGTCAGTATCCAAACAAGTGATGAGGAATATATAAACTTAACACATTCCCATAGATCCTAAGCATCACTTGTGACAATGCAACCAATAACGACAGAATGGTTGATGAACTAAAAACCCTCCTTGCCAAATTCACTGGCCCAGCAAGTCAAACACGTTGCTTTGCACACATCATCAACCTGATTGCTAAGACTGTCATTCAACAATTTGACATTCCACAGGCACAAGATGGTGAGATCATTGACAAGGCAATGATTGCATTATGCACGCTAGCAGGAGATCTTGATGTTGAGGAAGTATTGACCCAGGCAGATGGTGGTGATGATGATGATGATGACGACAATGAAGATGGTGAAGGATGGGTGGATGAGCACCAAGGGATGTTGGAGCTGGAGTTGGACGATCTTGATGGTGATGTACAACCAGTGCGAACAATGTTAGTGAAGGTGTGTCCAGTTGGCACTAATGCTGTAGATCTCTGACTAAGCACCCATGCTAGATCCACAAGATAGCGTTCGCGATCAAAAACTCATCAATGCTCATCCTCCCAAAATGGGTTTCCACTCTCAAAGACCTCAATCTCAGTTGTCATATGATGCCCTGGGACATGTCCACCCGATGGAACTTGACATATGACATGCTGAACTTTGCTGTGACATTGTTACAATCCCCGCCAAGTAACCCTCTTTTCTTCACCCTCCCCAATGCCAATCCCACTTTACCACCCATGTTACACTTCTTGATCATGTCTCCATCCTGGGATCCGTCACATGCTCTACTCCCTTCCCCGTGACCATGTTTGTCCTTATTGACTTTGTGTTTGTCTATGATTACGGGTTACTTTCTTATCTTTCTTATCTTCCTTATCATTTATCTTATGACCAGACACTTACTTAGTTCCCTATCAGAAGCCAGACTTTACACTGTCCGCTTCTGTATATTTGGGCCCACTTGACTCCGTATTCCTTATCTCCTAGACACCCATTTGATTACATATATAAGTCTGCTGTAGCTACACTGTAGACCTCAGACTTGACTTATTGAATACATCGGTGCCTGTCTTCTGGACATCCCCTTTGCCTCTCTGACTCATCTGTCTCGGTGTTTCAGACACCTTTCCACTTAACATCATCATAAGGGAACAGCCCCTTTGACTTTGACTTGTCCTATCTAACTCCAAGAAGCCCTTTTGGTTTCTTACCCGATCTCGAATGAAATGCTGTCACACAAGTCATGTGGAACATCCTGCACCGGACATAACATCAAGTCAAGTCTCCTTCCATTGTGGCTTCGTCCAGCCACAGTCAGACCTTGTTTAAAGAAGAACTCATCAAACACAGAGACGAGAATAATCTTTCACAACAGACACTTGGCTCTGCCGTCTGGAAAGACTTTGAATCCAAGTTTGGATACTATGTCTATCACAATGGAAGATACCAACTGGTAGAATACGATGACGAGAAGAGAGTCCCAATACTCGGAGAGTAAACATTCATGGGTTACTACTGCTCCCGCTCCACTGGAATTTGGTCTTGGACCATGGAGAGAGAACCCACTGGTGATCATCACCAACTCAGAACCAGAAGAATATGTCAAAGAAAATAGTGAAGATGCACCAGTATTAGCATTGTCTACACCCCTGGTTGCACCGGCAGTTGTCACAATCAGAGCCCCTGCTTTGACAACTCCTCAGATATCAATACAGTCTGCTGATACTATCACCTCATTCCACCAAAAAATGTCGACCATTGCTGCCCAACTCCCTGACCCAGCTCCTCCTCCTCCTCCTCCTCCTCCTCCTCCTCCTCCTGCCATCCCAAATATCCCTCCACCATCTGGACGCCTCTCAGGCATCCTGCCCCAGACCTTCACAGGAGATTGCTCCCAGAGCAAGAAGTTCATGCTGGAGTTCACCACATTCAAGAACTTCAACCATGATGTCACCCAAATCATCAATCCCTTTCAACGTGCCAACCTCTTCCTTTCACTTATTAGGGGTGATGCAGTTGACAATTGGACAATGGAGCAGCTTGAATGGCTGAATGAGCAGGTAGAAAGTGGATGTTGTACCACTAGTGAAGGCCTATGGGAAACTATCGCCCAAAGGTTCAAAGACACATTCACTGACAGACAGGCCAAACAAAAGGCAGCCAGGGAATTAAAGTCCCTGCGGATGGAGAAGGGAGACCTTGACGCCTATGTGGCAAAGTTTCAAAGTCTGGCAAACTGAGCAGGTTATGATACAGATGAAGAAGCAACCTTGGACCTCTTTTCCCAAGGACTGCCAAACCCACTCGTCAAGAACATCACTCAGTTTCACCACCCCCATGATTGGGACGAATGGGTCGATGCTGCTCAATGACAGCAGCAGGACTATCTCAACTTCCAAACTCGATTTGGAGTCAACACAAAGAAAGGAAAGACTCGAGAACAATGGAAGACAGTGTTTGGAGTCAAACTGACACACATGACCCAAAGGGATCCTAACACAATGGATACCTCAGCAGACAGAGTGTGGGCAAGAGCCATGCTCACAGAAGACAAGCGACAGACGCTGATGAAGGAAGGGCAGTGTTTCCACTGCAAAGGACAAGGACATATGTCCCAGGACTGCCCAAAGAAGGGAGTATGCATCACAGAGGCAACTACTGCACCTGCAGCCCCTGCCCAAAATAACCCACCAGCTGCAGACAAGTGAACTAAAGAAGAAAAGGCCCAGGATATATGGGCAAATATGATGAAGGAGAGTGAGGAAGTGCATGCCATCCTCATGGAAAAGGCATTTGCAAAGAAGGATTTTTGTTAAGCTCTACCCCATCGGCCTGGGCACAAGCACTCCATGTGTCACAGCCAGGTGTGTGCTGCGTCAAGGTCAGGGGATTATTTGAGTTCAAGCTAACTAGATCAAGATCAAGTCTTTAGTCAAGACGAGTCAAGCCCACACAAGCTAGAGGGGCGCATGCGAGATATGGGGTCGAGCAGTGACACTAAGTCCTGCCACAAGCTTACTGAGGTTTGAAGACCTCCTAAGATGCGACTTAGAAGGCTCAAGAGGGGGTTCTGTGAGTCTTGATACACCTGTATTGAGCACAGGAGAACAGACTTAAGGTCTGTTCTCTAGAATGTAGCAGGTTTAAATACAGTTGGATCACTACCAAAGATAAGGGTCTAGCCAATGAAGTAAAGTAAAGTAGTATAGTAGGATGATATCATGCTGTGTCACAGCGACCTCATAGCTATGTCATACCATGTCATAAGTACAGGAGATGGGCTAGACTTAGTACATAAGTAAACAGTAAACAATAGAGGGGTTACGCCCTCTATAGTATTCAGTCAGTTAACCTAGTTAGATAGGTTAACTGATACAACCCAGACGGTTATCAAACAGTTGACAAGAAAAGAAAATAAGGAAAACAAACTGTCACACCATGTTACCTCTGTGTATACTAGTCGATTCAAATCATTGAAAATACCAGTCCATTTCAAAACTACGCAGAGGACGGCTGACCGAGACATCTTAGTGGACTCTGGAGCCACCAACAACTTTATTAGTCTGCGACTAATTAAGACCTTAGGCCTGGGAATAATGACTCTTCCTCAGGAAAAGAATATCTGGAATATCAATGGAACAGCCAATCATGCTGGAAAAATCACGCATTATACTGACTTAAATGTTCAAGTAGGGGAGATAACAAAGGTCATCCATTTCTTGATCACCAACTTAGGAGATGAAGACCTCATCTTGGGATATCCATGGCTTGCGGCATTTGAACCAAAGATCAACTGGGCCGATGCAACAATGGACAAAGATTCATACCCAACCATCATTACATCTATAGGCTATGATTACGCAATCAGACATCTGACAATAAAAGCCACAAGCACAGAAGAGGAAGACCCAGGTTGCTGTTATGTCACCAAGGCATCAGAATTAGCCCAGAAGGTGATACAGGGGCAAACAGAGAAGACTTACAGTGACATAGTACCAAGTGCCTATCACCAGCATTGGAAGGTATTCTCTGAAGAAGAGTCACAGCGCTTTCCACCCTCCCGACCATGGGATCACACCATAGATCTACTCCCTGATACACCAGCAGCAATCGATTGCAAAATTTATCTGCTGTCCCAATCCAAACAAATGGTGCTGACAGAATTTCTTGAAGAACATTTGGCAAAGGGATACATTCACCCCTCCAAGTCACAGTATGTGTTACATCCGGTGCGGGACGTTCCACATGACTTGTGTGACAGTGTGGTTCGCAGGTTCAGATAAAAGACCAATAGGGCCTTTTGGAGTCAAGACGTGATGAGTCAAAGTCAAAGAGGCTGTGCTCTAAGACAATGGTGAGCGGAAAAGCACCAGAAGTGCTGAGACAATCAAGCTTAGGGGGTTTCAAGGGGAAGTCTGGAAGACGAACACCAATGTATTCAATAAGTTGAGTCTGAGCCTACAATGTAGTCTACAGCAGGCTTATATATGTAATGGGGTGAGCGCCTATTGATAAGAAACGCGGAGTCAAGTGGGTCCAAATATCTGGAAGCAGAGGGCATAAAGCCTGGCTTCTACTGATAGGGAACTAGGTAAGTGTCCAGTCGTACGATAAGAAGATAAGTAATGGACAACGATAAGGGTGAGCAATCATAGACAAACAAGCGAGTCATGGGGATGGACGAAGAGCATGTGACAGGTCCCACGATGGAGACGTGATCTGATAGTGGAGAGTGGGCAGTAGGGAGGGGTCATCGTTGGGTAGGAAAAAGAACATGGGAAGCGATGGGGTTCGTAACATCACCCCCTCTTCTGGTTCTAGCAGTCCCAGCTAGAAACGACTCGTACCGTCATCGTCTTGTACCAGCTCCAGATAATTGTCAGCTACATTACGATCATCCATCGTGTATGACTCCAACTCCTGCAGACATGCATGGGTGCGAAGGAAGCCGTATGGGCCGCGCTGTCCACATGCGCAGCATAGGTCGTAGACAGGGCAATCGATCTCTTTATGTCCGGCGTTGTGATGAAGACACTTGCCGCACCATCCCGATGGGTTACTGATCATCGGGGCCACGCCTACTCATCGGAAAATGCAGTGCCAACTCCAGTGGAGATTGCTACAGCAGTGTCGACACCACTTGCGGTTGAGAGGGCAATTCCAACTGATGTGATATTTACTGTCACAGCACCAGCAAGTTTCTCTGCAGGGGTTTTCATGTAAGCGCGGCATCTCGAGTCGGTTCGGCAGCAGTGTCAGGGCAGCACCCAAGGTTTGAAGAGGGAGGGGTCGTGCATAGGTGTCGGCGTACCTTTCAGCGATCGTTTGATATGTGTCCCCCACCTCCAATCTCTTTCTGATCTCCACAATCTCCTGCTCCAACTGGAACATTCCATTGGTCAGCCTCGCCATCATCTTCACATGCTCCTTGTACTGCTGATTCAGTGTCCTTTGCAATGTGATGTTCTTCTGCAACCTCATGACTTCTGCTTTGAGGCGCGGGAGTCGCATGTCATTTATTACTTCGTCGATTGTGAAAGTGCGACAGTCCTCTGCGGCGAGGTGACCCAGCTGTTTTGTTACAATCCCTACCGAGCAACCCTGTTTTCTTCCACCTCCCCAACAGTGACCCGTCCCTACCGCCCACTCTGCACTTCATGATCACGTCCCCGTCCTGGGACCCATCACGTGCCCTGCTCCCATCTCCGTGACTTGCTTTGGACTTGTTGACGCACTGTATACCTATGTTTGACCTCTTGTCTCTTATCTTGTTATCCCCTTATCTTTACGTTCGGACACTTACTTAATACCCTATCAGAAGCCGACTTTACGCCGTCCGCTTTCGTATATTTGGGCCCACTTGACTCCGTTATCTTATCTATAGACGCCCATTCGATTACGTATATAAGTCTGCTGTAACTACACTGTAGACCTCAGACTCGACTTATTGAATACATTGGTGTTTGTCTTTTGGACTTCCCCTTGGAACCTTTGACTCAACCGTCTCAGTGCTTTTGGCACTTTCCACTCAACATCATCACTAGGGAACAGCCCCTTTGACGTTGACTTATCCATTCAAACTCCAAGAGGTCCTATTGACCTCTTATCTGAACAACGTACCAAAGCTGTCGCACAAGTCGTGTGGAACGTCTCGCACCAGACGTAACATGTTTGTTGGTCAGTGTGTGATGAAGCCGGCCTGTATACCTTTCCTCCAAATAAACGGGAGCCCCATAAACTGGTCCATCTTTCTTCATACATCCTGCCACATCCATTCCTCCATTGGTGTAGTAGATATACTTGGCAATGGCCATGGAGCCATTGGCCATCGTGATCTCTAAGGGGAAGTACATTGACGAGTTAGGATTGTTAGGGATGAAGGGGAATTCAGGGGCTTCATCATTGACTTCCCCATTGAGTAGGTCATTGGAGTGGGGCTCTTCACAGTGGGTGAAATCGTCGTTTGGGTTTGGAGACTGGTTCTTGACATGGGCTTCCGCGGCTTCATAGTCAATGGGGAGGGGGGACGAGTGGAGGGGTGAGCAGATGGGAAATTTTCGACGATGACGGAGGCAGTGAAAGCATCAACAGCAGCATTGGCAGCGACAAAAGACATGATGGATTGGATAGTGTTAGAACATTGCTGAGGGAGCATGTACTGGGGAATTCGATGGGGTCTGAGGTTGCTCCTTTTAACTGTTTTTGGGCGCTTCTGGGTGTCGGACATGGAACTCCGTGATAAGGACTGGGGCAAAGATATCTCCAGCTGGTTCCCATGAATTGTCAGAGGCTGGGAATCCTTTCCACTTAACTAGGTAATACAGCTTGCGCCCCCAGCCTTGTCGCTTTGAGTCTAGAATGTGTTCTACTTCCCACTCCTCTTCTCTGTTGATAAGGTCAGGCGGCGGTCTTGGGAAGTTCTCCCCATGCAGGGACGTTTCCTTGTAGGGTGTCAACAGCCTAGCATGGAAGACTGGGTGAATGTGCCATGTACGGGGGAGTTCGAGTTCATATGACACGTCCGACAGCTTCCTCGTTATCTTAAAGGGTCCGTGACATCAGGGCGCCAATTTGGCTGTTGGATGTGACGTGTGAATGTTCTTCCCTTCCAACCACACCAGGTCATTGGTCTGATAAGGTGTGAACTTCGAGGGTCTTTCGGCTAGGGTTCTTTGTGCCTTCAACAGGTTCTCATTGGCTGATTTCCTGATCTCTTCCCATTGGCTGATATGCTGTGTGGCTGATGGGACATTCGTTGGTTTTCCAGTCCACGTGGCTCAGGGCGTCCATCCCATGATGAGTGAGAATGGGGAGTTTTTTGTGGTACCATTGGGCCAGGAGTTGTGTGCAAATTCTGCTGTTGCAAGCCAGTCAGCCCAATCGTCCTGTCGTCCATTGCACCAAAACCGAAGATATTGCTCGAGCCATTGGTTTGTCCACTCCGATTGTCCATCTGTCTGTGGATGATAAGCCATCGAGATGTTTTGGGTGATGTTCAGCGTCTTGCAGAGCACTCTGGCAAATGTGGATGTGAAACGTGGGTCGCAGTCTGAGATGATCTTCTCAGGGAGGCCGTAGTGTCTGTAGACATGATCTAGGTAGAGTTTGGCCACTCCCTCTGCCATGATGGACTTGTTGCAGGGTATGAACAGTGCTGCTTTCGAACAGTCATGGTCAGTGATGGTTAGGATTGAGTTGAAACCTCTGGAAGTGGGGAGTTTCACAATGAAATCCATGGCAATAGTCTGAAACGGTTGTGATGCTGTTGGTGTAATTGGGAATGGTGCTGGTGGGTGTGGGTGTGTATTCACTTTGTTGGCCTGGCAGTCTGCGCATCCCTTCATGTATTCCTCCACATCCTTCTTCATGTTTGGCCACCAGTAGTCTTGTTTGGCGAGAGCGTAGGTATTAGCGATGCCTGGATGTCCCACTGAGGGAAGGTCATGGTGAAAGTGGATCACCCCCCTCTTAATGTTGTCGCCACCGGTGACAACAAGTCGATCCCCATCCTTCCACCAGAGGCTGTCGATTTTCTTCAGATTGTGTGCTTCTGCCCATGTTTCGCATAACCGTTGATTCATATTTTGCGACACCTGGGCCCATAGATCCATGTTGTGAAGGCTGACAACAGCCGTCCTTGCGAAAACTTCCTCAGGGAGTACTGTAACATCATTATTGTCCTCTGTGCCATTGTTCAGATCAGACCATCGCGACAGGGCGTCTGCACGTGCATTGCGACTTCCGGCAATATGTTTCAGGATGAAGTTGTACTCTTCCAGCTCTAGGACTTCACGAGCAACTTGTCAGCTGATCTTGTGGGGTTCCTTCCAATAGAGCAAGTTGGAGTGATCAGTGTGAATAATGGTTTTGTGAGGGGTCCCCACTAAGTATGGTCACCAATGTCGCAATGCTTTTACTATGGCCAATAACTCTCTATCCCAGATGTCATAATTCCGTTCCGCTGGTGAAAATGTTTCCAAATAAAAGGCAACAGGATGAAGGAGTCCCGCCGCGTCCCGCTGATTTAATATGGCACCATTCGCAAAGTGAGATGCATCAACTTCGAGCTCGAAGGGTTTCTGCAGATCCAGTTGTAGAAGGACTGGTTCTGAGCCAATGATGTCGCAAATCTGTTCAAAAGCCTTTTGCTGTTCCTCCGTCCAATGCCATGGGACATCTTTCTTTAGTAATCCATTTAGCGGTTGGGCAATCCCTGAGAATCCCCGGATGAAACATCGATAAAAGTTACAGAAACCAATGAAGGATCATATGTCCTTGACGCATGTAGGCACTGGCCATTCCCGGATTCCTTGTACCTTTACCGGGTCCATCTGGACCTGTCCTCCCTCCAAGATGACTCCCAAGTATTCTACGCTTGGTTGTTCGAATGAGCACTTGGCAGGTTTGAGGTACAGGTCATGTTCATGCAGGATGTCCAACACCTGGTGTACTCATTCTCAGTGATGGGTCAGATCGTTCGTGGTGGCAACCAATATGTCATCCATATAAACCACCACTTCGCTGGTAAGGATGAGATCACGGAAGATGTGGTTCATCATTGATTGGAAAGTAGCGGGCGAATTGGTGAGCCTGAAGAACATAATGTTTGGTTCGAAGAGCCCTTGGTTGGTCTTGAACGCTGCTTTACATTGGTCTCCATCCTTGATCCTAATATTGTTATAGCCCCAATGGACATCCATTTTGGAGAACATGGATTTATCCCTCATGGTGTCAATAAGTTCCAAGAGGAGTGGCAAGGGGTAAGCATTCTTTACAGTATAGGCGTTTATTCGTTGGTAGTCCTGAACTGGTCGAAGCTTGCCATCTTTCTTCTTGATAAAGAAGAATGGCAACGCGTATGGTGATTTTGATGGATGAATGTACCCTTTTGCAAGATGTTCCTCGAGGAATGCTGTGAGCGCGGTCTGTTCCGCTTGCGACAGTGGATAAATTTTACAGTCAATCACCGATGGGGTGTCGGGTATGAAGTCGATAGCATGATCCCATGGTCGTGCGGGCGGAAAGCGTTGAGATTCCTCCTCAGAGAACACCTTCCAATGTCAATGATACTCTTGTGGCACTACTTCCTCAAAAGTACTTTCTGCATGCCCCTCCACTGCTTTCTGCGCAAGTTCCGATGCCTTGGTAGCGAAACAATATCCTGGGTCTTCACTCTTTTCTTTTATCCGGTGTACTGCTGAATGCCAAACAGCATAGTCATACCCGATTGATGTGATGAGAATGGGGTAGAAGTCTTTGTCCATGGTCGCATCACTCCAATTGATCTTGGGCTCAAATGCAGCAAGCCAGGGATATCCCAAAACCAAATCTTCGTTGCCTAGGTTGGTGACTAGAAAGTGGATGACCTTTGTCTTCTCCCCTACTTGGACATTGAGGTCGGTGTAATGTGTAATCTTTCCTGCTCGGTTGGCAGTTCCATCAATATTCCAGATATTTTTCTCCTGGGGGAGTGCCAGCATCCCTAGTCCCATGGTCCTTGCCATCCGCAGACTGATGAAGTTATCTGTGGC
The DNA here is from genome assembly GCA_022496185.1 of Multifurca ochricompacta. NCBI lineage: Eukaryota > Fungi > Basidiomycota > Agaricomycetes > Russulales > Russulaceae > Multifurca > Multifurca ochricompacta. The sequence goes on along the minus strand of WTXG01000271.1, from coordinate 36,336 downwards.
TCCTGAATCGACCAGGATGTCACGATCGGCCGTCCTCTGTGTAGTTTCAAAATGTACTGGTATTTTCAAAGACTTGAAGCGACTAGTATACACAAAGGTTACATGTAGTGCTCGTGCCCAGGCCGATGGGTTTGAGCTGATCAAAAATCCTTTTTCGCAAATGCCTTCTCTACTAGAATAGCCCTAACTTCTTTGCTTTCCTTCATCATGTTTGCCCATATTTCCTGTGCTTTTTCTTCCTTCGTCGGCATTTTATTTTCGACGGTTGGTGGGTTATTGTGTATGGGAGCGGTTGTAGCCTCAGCCACTCGCGCCCCTTTCTTTGGGCACTCCCCCGACATGTGTCCTTGTGCTTTACAACGAAAGCATCTTCCTTCCTTCATCAACGTCTGCCGCTCATCTTCAGTAAGTGTGGCTCTGGCTCTGGTCCTGTCAGCTGACGTATCCATGGCATTTGGGTCATGTTGGGAAGTATGTGCAGGCTTAATTCCGAAGGCTGCCTTCCACTGATCCTGAGTCTTTCCCTTCTTTGTATCGATTCCAAAGCACGTCTGGAAGTCGAGATAGTCCTGCTGCTGTCATTGAGCAGCATCTACCCAGCTGTCCCAATCTTGAGGGTGGTGGAACTGAATTATGTTTTTGATGAGTGGGTTGGGTAAACCCTGGAGAAGAGATCCAGTGTTGCCTCCTCATCCATGTCGTATCCCGCTCTGTTGGCCAGACTTCTGAATTTGGCCATGTAAGCATCTAATTCCCCTTTTTCCATTTTCAGGGATTTGAGCTCTCGGGCAGCCTTCTGCTTTGCCTGCCCATCTGTGTATGCATCTTTGAATCGCTGAGCAATGGTCTCCCAAAGCCCTTCACTAGTGGTGCAACGGCCACTCTCAATTTGTTTGTTCAGCCACTCTAGCTGTTCCATGGTCCAATTGTCCACTGCCTCTCCCCGGATTAGAGATAGGAAGAGGTTGGCACATTGGAAGGGGTTGATGATTTGGGGAATGTCATGATTGAAGTTTTTGAAGGTCGTGAACTCCAACATGAACTTCTTGCTTTGTGAACAATCCCCAGCGAACGTCTGTGGTAGTACTCCTGATAGATGTCCTGAAGGTGGGGGTATGTTCGGTAATACAGCTGGAGGTGGGGGAGGGGGAGGGGCTGGGTCTGGGAGCTGAGCGGCGATTGTGGACATGTTCTGATAAAAGGGGATAACGGTGTCGGTAGATTGTATGGAGATCTGGGGAGTTGTCAAAGCAGGGGCTCTGGACGTGACAACTTCGGGTGCAACTGGGGCTGTAGACAATGCTAATACCAGTGCTTCTTCGCTGTGTTCTTCTACGTACTCCTCTGGTTCGGAGTCCATAACAATGGCCGGGGGATTTTCTCTCCATGGCCCTAATCCAAATTCAGGTGGCGCGGGTCCTGTAGTGACCCAAGAGTGTCGGCTGTCCGAATATCGGATACGATACCAAACTCTTTTCTCGTCGTCGTATTCTACCGGTTGGTATCTTCTGTCGTGATAGACGTAGTATCCAAACTCGGACTCAAAATCTTTCCAGGTGGCAGAGCCAAGTACTTGTTGTGAAAGGTCAGGCTCGTCCCTTCATTCGATGGGTTCTTCTTTAAAGAGGGTCTGACTGCGGCTGGAAGCCATGATGAGAGACTTGACTTGATGTTACGTCTGGTGTGGGACATTCCACACGACTTGTGTGACAGCGCGGTTCACGGGTTCAGATAAAAGACCAATAGGGCCTTTTGGAGTCAAGACGTGATGAGTCAAAGTCAAAGAGGCTGTGCTCTAAGACAATGGTGAGCGGAAAAGCACCAGAAGTGCTGAGACAATCAAGCTTAGGGGGTTTCAAGGGGAAGTCCAGAAGATGAACACCGATGTATTCAATAAGTCGAGTCTGAGCCTACAATGTAGTCTACAGCGGGCTTATATACGTAATGGGGTGAGCGCCTATTGATAAGAAATGCGGAGTCAAGTGGGTCCAAATATCTGGAAGCAGAGGGCGTAAAGCCTGGCTTCTACTGATAGGGAACTAGGTAAGTGTCCGGTCGTACGATAAGAAGATAAGTAATGGACAACGATAAGGGTGAGCAATCATAGACAAACAAGCGAGTCACAGGGATGGATGAAGAGCATGTGATGGGTCCCACGATGGAGACGTGATCTGATAGTGGAGAGTGGGCAGTAGGGAGGGGTCATCGTTGGGTAGGAAAAAGAACATGGGAAGCGATGGGGTTCATAACAGTATGCCTCGCCTTTCTTCTTTATCAAGAAGAAGGACAGCAAGCTACAACCAGTCCAGGACTATCAACAGATTAATGCTCACACTGTAAAGAATGCCTACCCCTTGCCGCTTATCTCTGAGCTTATCGACACCATGAGGGACAAGTCCCTCTTCTCGAAAATGGATGTACGGTGGGGTTACAACAATGTCCAAATTAAAGAAGGTGATCAATGCAAAGCGGCATTTAAAACAAATCAAGGGCTGTTCGAACCAAATGTCATGTTCTTTGGTCTCACAAATTCGCCAGCGACATTCCAGTCCATGATGAATCATATCTTCCATGATCTCATCCTCAACAGCGAAGTAGTGGTCTACATGGACGACATCTTAGTAGCTACCCCAGACAACTTAAACCACCATCGAGAACGAGTGCATCAGGTGCTGGATATATTGCATGAACATGACCTGTACCTCAAGCCAGCCAAGTGCTCCTTCGAACAACAGAGTGTTGAGTATCTAGGAGTTATCTTAGAAGGAGGACAAGTGCGTATGGACCCCATTAAAGTACAGGGGATCTGGGAATGGCCAGTGCCAACCTGTGTCAAAGATGTCTGATCATTCATTGGGTTTTGTAACTTCTATCGACACTTTGTCAAAGGGTTCTCTGGCATCACACAACCATTAAACGATCTATTGAAGAAGGATGTGCCATGGCATTGGGGTACAGCACAGCAGCAGGCATTTGAGCAGATCAGGGACCTTGTTGGCTTGGAACCAGTGCTCATCCAGCCAGATCTGAGCCACCCCTTTGAATTAGAAGTGGATGCCTCTCACTTTGCAAATGGGGCAGTACTATATCAAAGAGACGCCACGCAAATACTTTACCCAGTGGCATACTACTCTGAAACCTTCTCACCAGCAGAGCGGAATTATGACATCTGGGACAGGGAACTTTTAGCCATAGTCAAGGCATTACGACATTGGTGACCCTACCTGGCAGGTGTTGAACACAGTAGATGTTCAGTGATGCTTCAGGCATCAGGTGATTAGATTAGCTACTTTGTAGATTAGATTAGATACCGGAGTTTCGGACTTTTTACATTATCATTATTACTTTTCTTCTCACATTCTGCAGTAGCTGACTGATGCACCAGATAACATGTGATTACTGTAATGGCCAATGGCCTTTCTCCCTCATGTTTATTGTTTGGACTTTGTCCGGCACTTGTGGACTTATTCCCAGTGCACAGACCATCCCTTGAAGAGTATATAAGGGTGTCTGATTCGTCTCTTACACTTTAGAGTTTTCTTCACCTCTGAAGTGTAAGTCCCAGTCTTCTTACTTACTACCTTACCTTTGACTAACCGTCTCATATAGATAACTTGTTGTTCTAGGTGTGTAGTATAGTATAATAGAGTTTTCTTCACCTCTGAAGTATAACTTGTCATTCTAGCTTAACTCACTAACTTCACAGTCAGTATGCTGCGCCTCATGCCTGTTCAACAGCAGGAACCCCTCACAAAACCATCATTCACACCAACCATTCCAACCTCTTGTATTGGAAAGAACCCCACAAAATCAGTCGATGTGTGGCACGAGAAGTCCTGGAGTTAGAAGAGTATAACTTCACCCTGAAACACATTGCTGGAAGCCAGAATGCTAGAGCAGATGCACTGTCATGCAGGCCAGACATGCATACAGGTGAGGATGACAATAATGACATCACTGTTCTCCCAGAGGAAGTGTTTGCAAAGACTGCCATTATCAGCCTCCATGATATGGACCTATGGGCACAAGTTTCACAAAATATGAACCAGGAATTATGCCACTCATGGGCTGATGCACACAATCTAAAAGAAGTCAACAGCCTTTGGTGGAAGGATGGAGATCAGCTTGTTGTCACTGGTGGCGACAACATTAAGAGGGGGTGATCCATTTTCACCATGATCTCCCCTCTGCTGGCCACCCAGGCATCACCAATACCTATGCCCTTGCCAAGAGAGACTATTGGTGGCCCAACATGAAACAGGATGTTGCAAACTATGTACAAGGATGCACAGCATGTCAAGCAAACAAAGTTAATACGCATCCAAAAGTCCCGCCGATATATCCCATTACCCCCATATCATCAACCCCTTTCCAAACCATCACCATGGACTTCATTGTCAAGCTACTGGAGTCACAAGGCTTCGACACCATTCTTACAATCACTGATCATGACTGTTCCAAAGCAGCCCTGTTTATACCTTGCAATGAAACTATCACAGCTGAGGGAGTGGCAAAACTATACCTCAATCATGTATATCACCACTATGGACTCCCCAAAAAGATCATATCTGATAGAGATACCCAGTTTACATTGACATTTGCCAAAGCCCTGTGCAAGACATTGGACATCGCACAGAATATCTCCACAGCTTATCACCCACAGACAGATGGACAATCCGAGCAGACAAACCAGTGGTTGGAACAGTACCTCCGGTTTTGGTGTAATGAGCAACAAAACGACTGGGCAGAATGTGTTACATCTGGTGCAGGACGTTCCACACGACTTGTGTGACAGCATTCGTTCGTTATCAGATAAGAAACCAATAAGGCTTCTTGGAGTTTGTACAGGAAGAGTCAAAGTCAAGGAGGCTGTACCCCAAGACAATGTCGAATGGAAAGTACCAGAAGTACCGTGAGATGATTGAGTCAAAGCTTTCAAAGGGAAGTCCAGAAGACAAGCACTGATGTATTCAATAAGTCGAGTCTGAGGTCTACAATGTAGTTACAGCAGACTTATATACGTAATTGGATGAGCGTCTAAAGATAAGATATCACGGAGTCATGTGGGCCCGAATATACGAAAGCAGAGGGCATAAAGCCTGGCTTCTGATAGGGAATTAAGTAAGTGTCCAGTCTTAGAGATAAGGAGATAACAGATAACAGAAGACACAAACAGATGTAAGTAACGAGTCAATATGTACAATCAGCAGTCACAGGGAAGGGAGTAGGGCACATGAAGGATCCCAGGATGGGGACATGATCAGGAAGTGGAGAGTCGGTGGAAGGGAAGGGTCGTCATTAGGAATAGTGAAAAAGAGTGGGTTGCTAGGCAAGGGTCATAACAGAATGGCTGTCAACTGCAGAGTTCGCACACAACTCATGGCCCAATGGAACAATGAAAGCTACCCCCTTCTCCCTTATCATGGGTTGGACCCCACACACCACATGGGCAGATAAGCCCACTAACATCCCTTCAGTAACCCAACGAATGCACCAATGGGAGGACCTGTGACAATCAGCCAATGAAAACCTGGCAAAGGTGCAGCAAGCTCTCACTGTGCAGCCAAGCATGTTCACACCTTATCAGCCCAATGACTGGGTCTGGCTCAAAGGAAAAAACATTCACATGTCACACCCCTTGGCCAAACTGGCACCCCAATGCCATGGACCCTTCCAGATCAAAAGGAAGCTGTCAGATGTATCTTATGAATTACAATTGCCACCAAAATGGAAGATCCATCCTGTCTTTCATGCCAAACTTCTGACCCCATATAAGGAGACTTCCATTCATGGGGAAAACTTCCCAAGACCCCCGCCTGACCTTATTGATGGAGAAGCGGAGTGGGAAGTGGAGCGCATTCTAGACTCAAAGCAAAAAGGCTGAGGGCACAAACTCCACTACCTAGTTAAGTGGAAGGGATTCCCAGACTCTGACAGTTTGTGGGAACCAACTGGGAATATCTTTGCCCTGACCCTTATCTCAGAGTTCCACACCCAACATCCAGAAGCGCCCAAGGACAATTAAAAGGAATGGCCTCAGACCCTGTTGAACCCCCCAGTACATGCTTCCCCAGCAACATTCTAACACCATTCAGTCAATCATGTCTTTCATCACTGCCAACGCCGCCGTTGACACCTTCACCTCCTCTGTCATAGTTGTCAAGAACTTCCCCTCTGCTCATCCCTCCACCTGTTACGTCCAGTGCAGGACATTCCACACGACTTGTGTGACAGCGTGATTCACGGGTTCAGGTAAGAAACCAATAAGGCTCCTTGGAGTAAGGGGTGACAAGTCAAAGTCAAAGAGGCTGTACTCTAAGACAATGTTGAACAGAGAAGTGCCAGAAGCACTGAGACAACTAAGCTTAAGGATCAAAGGGAAAGTCCAGAAGACAAGCACCGATGTATTCAATAAGTCAAGTCTGAGGTCCACAATGTAGTTACAGCGGACTTATATACGTAATCGAATGAGCATCTAAAGATAAGATATCATAGAGTCATATGGGCCCGAATATACAAAAGCGGATGGCATAAAGCCTGGCTTCTGATAGGGTACTAAGTAAGTGTCCGGTCTTAGAGATAAAGAGATAAGAGATAAGAAAGATCACAAGCAGAAGTAAACAATACGTCAATGGGTACAAACAGCGGTCACGGGGAAGGAAGCAGAGCACGTGATGGATCCCAGGACAGAGACGTGATCAGGAAGTGCATAGTGGGCAGTAAGGATGGGTTCTCGTTGGGGAGGGTGAAGAAAATAGGGAGGCTCGGCACTGGTCGTAACATCACCCCCTCTTCTGGCTCTAGCAGACCTGGCTAGAAATGACTCGTACCATCATCATCCTGCACCAACTCTAGATAATCATCTGCCACATTGCGATTGTCCATGGTATAATTCTCCTTGTCGTCATCTTGGGGACATCTGTGGGTACGGAGGAATCCATAAGGGCCACGCTGGCCACAGGAGTGGCACAGATCGTAGACCGGGCAGTCTAGTTCACAATGTCCTGCGTTGTGATGGAGGCACTTGCCACACCATGCTGATGGGTTGGTAATTGATGGAGTGACTCCCACCTGGCGAAAGATGCAGAACTGGCTCCAGTGCAGGTTGCTGCGACAATGGCGGCACCACTTGCGGTTGAGTGGGCAGTTCCAGCTGATGTGATATTTGCTGTCGCAGCGCCAACATGTCTCTCTGTGAGGGTTTTCGTGCATGCGCGGCATCTCGAACTGGTTGGGTAGCAATACGGGGGCCGCTCCCAATGATCGTGGGGGGAGGGGTCGTGCATAGGTGTCGGTGTACCTTTCAGCAATCGTCTGATACGCATCTCCTATCTCCAGTCTCTTCCGAATCTCCACCAGCTCCTGTTCTATCTGGAACATTCCATTAGTCAACCTCACCATCATTTTTGCGTGCTCCTTATACTGTTTGTTGAGTGTGGTGTGGAGCGTCAGGTTCTTCCGCAGCCTCATAACCTCAGCCTTGAGGCACGGGAGTTGCATGTCATTCATTACTTTGTCGATGGCGAAGGCCCACATGTCTTCTGCGGCCAGATGTCCGAGTTGTTCATCGGTCAATGTGTGGTGAAGACGTCCAGTATACCTTTCCTCCAAATAAACGGGAGCCCCATAAACAGGGCCGTCCTTCTTCATACATCCTGCCACATCCATTCCCCCGTTGGTGTAGAAGATGTATTTGGCAATGGCAGTTGTCCTGTCGGCCATTGTAATCTCCAGGGGGAAGTACATAGAGGAGTTGGGGTTGTTAGCTATGAACAGGAATTCTGGGACTTCGTCATCCAACTCCATACCCAACAGATCATTCAGGTGCGGCTCTTCGCTGTGCTCAAAGTCATCATTGGGATTCGGGGATTGTTTCTTGACTCGGGCTTCTGCAGCCTCATAGTCGATGGGTGAGGAGGGACGTGTAGAGGGGTGAGCAGAGGGGAAGTTCTCAACAACTACGGCAGAGGAGGTGAAAGCGTCGACAGTGGCGTTGGCAGCAATGAAAGACATGATAGATTCTGAGGTTGTAGGACGTTGCTGTGGGAGCATGTACTGGGGAGTTTGATTGGGGTCTGGGGTTGTCCTTTTAAATGTCTTTGGGCGCTTCTGGGTGTCAGACATGGAACTCCGAGATAAGGACTGGGGCAAAGATATTCCCAGCTGGTTCCCACAAGTTGTCAGAGTCTGGGAATCCGCTCCACTTGACAAGGTAATGCAGTTTGCACCCTCAGCCTTTATGTACAGAATCTAAAATTTGCTCCACTTCCCATGCTTCCCTGTCGATCAGTTCTGGAGGGGGTCTTGGGAAGTTTTCCCCATGCAGGGGTGTTTCTTTGTATGGTGTCAGAAGTCGAGCATGGAAGACCGGATGGATTCTCCATGTGGGTGGAAGTTCGAGCTCGTATGACACATCTGACAGCTTCCTTGTTATCTTGAAGGGTCCGTGTCGTCGGGGTGCTAATTTGGCCGTTGGATGTGACGTATGAATGTTCTTCCCTTCTAACCACACTAGGTCATTGGTTTGATAAGGTGTGAACTTTGAGGGCTTCTCTGACAGGGTCTTCTGCACCTTCAGCAGGTTCTCATTGGCCAATTGCCTGATCTCTTCCCATTGGCTGATACGCTGCGCAGCTGATGGGACATTCGTGGGTTTATTGGTCCAGGTAGTTCACGGCATCCATCCCATGATAAGGGAGAATGGGGAGGTCTTAGTGGTGCCATTGGGCCATGAGTTATGTGTGAATTCCGCTGTTGCTAGCCAGTCAGCCCAATTGTCCTGCCATCCATTACACCAGAACCGGAGATATTGTTCCAACCACTGATTCGTCCTTTCTGATTGCCCGTTGGTCTGTGGGTGGTAGGCTGTTGAGATGTTTTGGGTTACGTCCAAAATTTTACAGAGGGCTTTGGTGAAGGTGGAGGTGAAGCGTGGGTCGCGGTCAGAGATAATCTTTTGGGGGAGGCCGTAGTGTCTGTAGACGTGGTCCAAATAAAGTTTGGCTACTCCTTCTGCTGTGATGGACTTGTAACAGTGCTGCTTTGGAGCAGTCATGGTCCATAACAGTCAGGATTGAGTCGAAGCCTCTGGATATGGGAAGTTTAACGATGAAGTCCATAGCTATGGTCTGGAATGGCATTGAGGTCATAGGTGTGATTGGGAATGGAGCTGGTGGGTGCAGGTGCATGTTTACTTTATTGGCTTGACAGTCTGCACATCCTTTTACATAGTTCTCTACATCCTTCTTCATGTTTGGCCACCAGTAGTCTCGTTTGGCCAAAGTGTATGTGTTAGCAATTCCTGGGTGTCCTGCAGAGGGAGGTCGTGGTGAAAGTGGATCACCCCCCTCTTAATGTTGTCACCACCAGTGACAACAAGACGATCCCCGTCCTTCCACCAAAGGCCATCAATCTTCTTCAGATTGTGTGCATCAGCCCATGATTCACATAACTGCTGGTTCATGTTTTGCAACACCTGGGCCCACAAGTCCATGTCGTGAAGACTGACGACCGCCACTTTTGCAAAAACTTCTTCAGGAGTACTGCGATGTCATTGTTGTCCTCCCCGCCATTGTTTAGATCAGGTCGCCGTGACAGGGCGTCTGCGTGTGCATTGCGACTTCCTGCGATGTGCTTCAATATGAAGTTATATTCCTCCAGTTCTAGGACTTCACGAGCTACCCATCAACTAATTTTGTGGGGTTCTTTCCAATAGAGTAGGTTGGAGTGATCAGTATGAATGATGGTTTTGTGAGGGGTTCCTGCTAGATATGGTCGCCAGTGTCGCAATGCTTTTACAATGGCTAGTAATTCCCTGTCCCAAATATTGTAATTTCGCTCCACCGACGAGAATGTCTCAGAATAGAAGGCGACTGGGTGGAGCAGCCCCATCACATCTCGCTGGTTCAACACGGCCCCATTGGCAAAGTGAGATGCATCAACCTCAAGTTCGAAGGGTTTTTCTAGATCTGGCTGTAGCAACACCAGTTCTGAGCCGATGATATCGCGGATTTGTTCAAAGGCGCGTTGTTGTTCCTCTGCCCAATGCCAAGGCACATCTTTCTTCAGCAGCCTGTTCAGTGGTTGGGCAATTCCTGAGAATCCCCAAATGAACCGTTGGTAGAAATTACAAAACCCCACAAAGGACCGCATGTCCTTGACACACATGGGTACTGGCCATTCTCGGATCCCTTGTATCTTTACCAGGTCCATTCGCACATGCCCTCCTTCTAGGATGACTCCCAGGTACTCCATGCTTGGTTGTTCAAATGAACACTTAGCTGGTTTGAGGTACAGGTTGTGCTCATGCAAAATATCCAACACTTGGTGCACCCATTCACGATGGTGGGCTAGATCGTTCGTGGTGGCTACCAGGATATCATCCATATACACCACCACTTCGCTGGTAAGAATGAGATCACGGAAGATGTGATTCATCATGGACTGAAACGTGGCAGGCGAATTGGTGAGACCGAAGAACATGACATTTGGTTCAAAGAGTCCTTGGTTGGTTTTGAACACCGCCTTACACTGGTCCCCTTCTTTAATTCGGATATTGTTGTAACCCCATCGGACATCCATTTTAGAGAACAGGGATTTATCTCGCATGGTGTCGATGAGTTCCGATATGAGTGGCAAGGGATATGCATTCTTTACAGTGTAGGCGTTCTGTTACATCCGGTGTGGGACGTTCTGCATGACTTGTGCGACAGCATTGGTCAAGGGTTTCAGATAAGAGGTCAATAAGACCTCTTGGAGTATTAGGGAACAAGTCAAAGTCAAGGGGGCTGCTCCCAAGACGATGTTGAGTGGAAAGTGCCAAAAGCACTGAGACAGACAAGTCAGAGGATTCAGGGAGAAGTCCAAAAGACTAACACTGATGTATTCAATAAGTCGAGTCTGAAGTCTACAGTGTAGCTAGGACGGACTTATATACATAAATGGGCGAGCGTCTATAGATAAGGATAACGGAGTCATGTGGGCCCAAAGATACAAAAGTGGAGGGTGTAAAGCCTTGCTTCTGATAGGGAATTAAGTAAGTGTCCGATCGTAGAGATAAGAAGATAAGAGAGAGTCATCATAGACAAACAGTAAGTACATAAGTCCAAACAACAGTCATGGGGATGGAAGCAACGCATGTGAGGGGTCCCAGGAGGGAGACATAATGAGAAAGTGAAGTGTCGGTGGACAAGTGGGATCCCTGTTGGGAAGAGTGAAGAAAATAGGGCTGCTGGGCCCTGTTTGTAACATCACCCTCCCTTCTGGCTCGAGCTGACCCAGCTAGAAACGTGCACCATCATCATCCTGCACCAAGTCCACATAATCGTCTGCCAGGTTTCGATCTCCTATGGTGTACATTTCATCTGCTGCGCATTGGTGTGTGTGCAGGAAGCCGTATGGTCCTCATTGTCCACATTGGCGACACAAGTTGTACATGGGACAGTTGAGCTCACGATGCCCTGCGTTATGTCACAGGCATTTTCCACACCAGCCCAAGGGGTTGACAATGGTGGGAGCGACACCCAGACATCGGAAAATGCAGAACCGGCTCCAGTGGAGGTTGCTTCGACAGTGGCAGCACCATTTGCGATTAAGAGGGCAATTCCAACTGATATGATACTTGCTGTCACATCGCCAGCAAGTCTCTCCTCGGGGGTTTTTGTGCAGACGCGGCATCTCGAATCGGTTTGGCAACAGTTGTGGTGCCGCTCCTAGTGATTGTGGGGGAAGGGGTCGTGCATAGGTATCAGTGTACCTTTCCGCAATTGTCTGATATGCGTCCCCTATCTCCAGCCTTTTCCGGATCTCTGTCAACTCCTGCTCCACCTGGAACATGCCTCTCGTAAGCCTTGTCATTTGCTTTGCATACTCCTTGTACTGGGCGTTGAGCATGGTGCAAAGCATAAGGGTTTTCTGCAGTCTCATTACTTCGGCTTTGAGATGTGGGAGCCGCATGTCATTCAACACCTCGTTGATTGCAAAGGCCTGGGGGTCGTCAGCTGCAAGGTGTCCCAGCTGCTCATCACTCATTGTGTGGTGAAGATGACCTGTGTACCGTTCTTCCAAGTAAACTGGAGCTCCATAGACAGGCCCGTCCTTCTTCATGCACCCCGCAACATCCATCCTGCCATTGGTGTAGAATATGTACTTAGCTATGACTTTCTCTCTGTCGGCCATGGTAATTTCAAGAGGGAAATACATAGAAGAGTTTGGGTTGTTGGCAAAGAAGGGGAATTCAGGTACGTCGTCATCTTGTTCCATGCCAAGGAGGTCATTTGGATGGGGTTCTTCGGAGTGGGTGAAGTTGTCATTGGGGTTGGGCGACTGGTTCTTAACACATTCTTCAGCAGCTTCATAGTCAATGGGAGAAGAGGGACGAGTGGAAGGATGAGCGGAAGGAAAAGCTTCCACAACCACAGTGGTGGCGGCGAAGGCATCGATGGCAGTGGAGGCAGCGATGAAGGAAGAAGACATATTGGTTTGTGGTTAGGACGTTGCTGATGAAGCGTTGTTCTGGGGAAAAGTCGAGAGTCTGCTTCCCTTTTTAACTATTCCTGGGCGCCTGGGGATGTCGTAAGTGGAACTCTGTGACCAGGTCCGGGGCAAAGATATTCCTGGCTGGTTCCCATGAATTGTCAGAGTCTGGGAATCCCTTCCACTTGATCAGGTAATGCAATTTGCGCCCTCGGCCTCAATAAGCGGAGTTCATAATCTGCTCCACTTCCCATTCCGCTTCTCCATCAACTAATGTCAGTGGAGGTCTTGGGAAGTTCTCCCCATGAATGGATGTTTCCCTGTATGGTGTTAGGAGCTTCATGTGGAAGACCGGATGGATCTTCCACGTGGGGGGAAGTTCGAGTTCATATGATATGTCTGATAACTTCCTCGTGATTCTGAAAGGCCCGTGACGTCGGGGTGCCAATTTAGCTGTGGGGTGTGACGTATGGATGTGCTTCCCTTCCAGCCAAACTCGTTCATTGGCTTGATAAGGTGTGAATTTTGAGGGCTTATCCAATAAGGTTTGTTGCGCCTTCAACAGGTTTTCATTGGTGGATTTCCGGATCTCATCCCATTGGTTAAGTCGCTGTGAGGTTGTGGGGACATTTGTCGGCTTATCAGTCCATGTGGTGCATGGTACCCAGCCCATGATAAGGGAAAATGGGGGGGTCTTTGTTGTGCCGTTAGGCCAGGAGTTATGCGCAAATTCCGCTGTTGCCAGCCAGTCCGCCCAATCGTCCTGCTGTCCGTTGCACCAGAATCAGAGATATTGCTCCAGCCATTGATTGGTACGTTCTGACTGTCCATCTGTTTGGGGGTGGTAGGCTGTCGAAATATTTTGCTGTATGTCCAGAACCTTGCATAATGCTCTGGTGAATGTCGAGGTGAAGTGTGGGTCTCGATCAGAGATGATCTTTTCCGGGAGACCATAATGCCAGTAAACGTGGTCGAGATAGAGTTTGGCCACTCCTTCAGCTGTGATGGACTCTCTGCATGGTATAAAGAGTGCTGCCTTGGAACAGTCATGGTCTGTGATGGTTAAAATGGAGTCAAAGCCTCTAGAGTTGGGTAGTTTGACTATGAAATCCATGGCGATCGTCTGGAATGGTAGAGATGTAGTGGGAGTGATGGGAAGCATTGCCGGAGGATGCAGGTGCATATTTACTTTATTAGCCTGGCAGTCTGCGCATCCCTTCACATAGTCTTCAACGTCCCTTTTCATGTTGGGCCACCAATAGTCGCGTTTGGCAAGAGCATAAGTATTGGCAATGCCCGGGTGACCAGCAGAGGGGAGATTGTGGTGAAAATGGATCACCCCCCTCTTAATGTTGTCGCCACTGGTGACAACAAGTCGATCTCCATCTTTCCACCAAAGACCATTAATCTCCTTTAAGTTATGTGCGTCAGCCCACGAGCAGCATAATTCTGGGTTCATGTTTTGTGAGACTTGTGCCCACAGGTCCATGTCATGAAGGCTGACTATGGCTGTTTTTGCGAACACCTCTTCTGGGAGGACGGTTATATGGTCATTGTCGTCTTCCCCTGTATGCATGTCTGGCCTTCGTGATAGTGCATCTGCTCATGCATTCTGACTTCCTGCAATATGTTTCAGGGTAAAGTTGTACTCCTCAAGCTCTAGGACTTCTCGTGCTACACATCAGCTGATTTTGTGGGGCTCTTTCCAGTACAACAGGTTAGAATGATCTGTGTAGATGACTGTTTTGTAAGGGTTCCCTGCAAGGTATGGCCGCCAATGCCATAGTGCCTTGACTATAGCTAGAAGTTCCCAGTCCCAAATGTCGTAATTTCGTTCGGCGGATGAAAAGGTTTCTGAGTAGTATGCTACAGGGTGAAGTACTTGCAAACTGTCCCTCTGATACAGCACTGCCCCATTCGCAAAGTGGGAGGCGTCCACTTCTAACTCGAAGGGGCGGCTCAGGTCGGGTTGAATAAGTACCGGTTCTGAGCCTACGAGGTCTCTAATTCGTTCGAATGCCCGTTGTTGTTTGGCACCCCAATGCCATGGCACGTCCTTCTTCAGAAGATCGTTTAAGGGTTGTGCTATGCCTGAGAATCCTTTAACAAAATGCTGATAGAAGTTACAGAATCCAATAAAGGATCGGACATCCTTGACACAGGTTGGCACTGGCCACTCCCGGATTCCTTGTACCTTGACGGGATCCATACACACTTGTCCCCCCTCCAGGATCACTCCCAAGTACTTGACGCTTTGTTGTTCAAAGGAGCACTTTGCAGGTTTGAGGTACAAATCGTGTTCATGCAATATATCCAACACCTGATGTACTCGTCTTCAGTGGTGATCCAAATCATTGGTGGTGGCAACCAGGATGTCATCCATATAGACTACTACTTCGCCAGTAAGGATGAGGTCTCAGAAGATATGATTCATCATGGATTGGAACGTTGCCGGTGAATTTGTGAGCCCGAAAAACATGACATTCGGTTCAAACAGTCCTTGGTTTGTCTTGAATGCCACTTTGCATTGGTCGCCTTCCTTGATTCTAATGTTGTTGTAACCCCAGCGTACATCCATTTTTGAAAAGAGGGATTTGTCCCGCATGGTGTCAATGAGCTCGGAAATGAGGGGCAGGGGATAGGCGTTCTTTACAGTATACATATTAATCTTTCGGTAGTCCTGGACTGGTCGCAGCTTGCTGTCCTTCTTTTTGATGAAGAAGAAGGGTGAGGCATACTGTGACTTGGATGGGCAAATATATCCTTTGGCTAGGTGTTCTTCGAGGAATTCAGTAAGTGCTACCTGCTCAGTTTGGGATAGTGGATAGACTTTGCAGTCTATAGCAGCTGGCGTGTTTGGGAGGAGGTCAATGGCATGGTCCCATGGTCGCTCTGGGGGAAATCGATGTGACTCTTCCTCAGAGAATACCCTCCAGTGCCGCTGATAGACGTCTGGCACTATGTCATGGTAAGTCTTCTCAGCTTGTCCCTGTATGGCCTTCTGGGCCAGTTCTGATGCTTTGGTGGCATAACACTGGCCAGGGTCATCCCCTTCCTCTGTTCGTGCAGTCCTTATTACTGGATGCCTGATCGTGTAATTGTAGCCCAGTGATGTGATAATGGTTGGGTACGAGTCCTTATCCATAGTTGCATCAGCCCAGTTAATCTTTGGTTCGAAAGCTGCGAGCCACGGATAGCCCAGGATAAGATCCTCATCTCCGAGGTCCGTAATCAGGAAGCGAATGACCTTTGTAGTTTCCCCAACCTGGACTTTCAGATCCATATAATGGGTGATTTTCCCAGCACAATTGGCTGTCCTGTCAATATTCCAAATGTTCTTTTCCTGGGGAAGTGCCAGCCTTCCCAGACCCATTGTTCTGATTAATCGTAGATGAATGAAATTGTCTGTGGCTCCAGAGTCCACTAAGATATCTTGGTCGGCTGTCCTCTGTGTAGTTTCAAAATGAACTGGTATTTTTAACGATTTGAATTGACTAGCATACACAGAGGTGACATGGAGTGCTCTTGCCCAGGCCGATGGGTTTGAGCCTAACAAAAATCCTTTTTCGCAAATGCTTTTTCTACCAGAATAGCGTGCACTTCCTCACTCTCTTTCATCATATTAGCCCATATATCCTGGGCTTTCTCCTCTTTTGACCTCTTGTCCACAGTGGGCGGGTTATTCTGGATGGGACTTTCTGGTGTGACGGTTGCTGTGGTGACGCATGCCCCCTTTTTGGGACAATCCCGAGACATGTGTCCTAATGCCCTACAGCGAAAGCATCATCCCTCCTTCATTAATGTCTGCCGCTCATCTTCCGTGAGTGCTGCCCGAGCTCGGGCTTGATCCACAGAGGTATCCATAGCATTTGGATCCCACTGGGTATGCTGGGCAGGTTTTACTCCGAAGGTGGCCTTCCACTGATCTCAGGTTTTTCCCTTCTTGGTGTCAACTCCAAATCGTGTCTGGAAGTCCAGGTAGTCTTGCTGCTGTCGTCGGGCAGCATCAACCCAGGCATCCCAATCATGCGGATGATGGAACTGTATGATGTTCTTGACTAGGGGGTTGGGTAGTCCTTGTGAGAAGAGGTCTAATGTGGCCTCCTCATCTGTGTCATAGCCCGCTCTGTTGGCTAGACTTCTGAACTTGGTGACATATGCATCCAATTCGCCTTTCTCCATTCTGAGGGATTTCAATTCCCAGGCTGCCTTCTGCTTGGCTTGCCTGTCTGTGAAGGCATCCTTGAACCTTTCGGCAATGGTCTCCCAAAGGCCTTCGCTTGTGGTACGACACCCGCTTTCAACCTGCTCATTCAACCACTCCAACTGCTCCATGGTCCAATCATCCACCGCATCTCCTTGGATTAGGGAGAGGAACAGATTGGCATGCTGGAATGGGTTGACAATCTGTGGGACATCATGGTTGAAGTTCTTGAAGGTGGTGAATTCCAACATGAACTTCTTGCTCTGTGAGCAGTCCCCTGTGAACATCTGGGGTAGCACTCCTGACAGTCGCCCCGATGGGGGAGGAATATTTGGTGGTGGTGGTGGTGCCGCCACAGGGGCTGGTGGGGCGGGATCTGGGAGTTGGGCGGCGATGGTAGACATGGGTTGGTGGGACAGGGTGATGGTTCATGTAGACTGTGTCGATATCTGTGGAGTTGTCAAAGCAGGGGCTCTGATCGTGACAGCTCTCAGTGCAACCAGAGACGTAGATGCTGCTAATGCTGGTGCTTCCTCTTCACTGGGTTCTTCTACGTACTCTTCTGGTTCAGAGTCCGTGACAATGGCCAGAGGGTTTTCTCTCCATGGGCCTAATCCGAATTCGGGTGGGGCAGGTCTTGTAGTGACCCAAGAGTTTCGGCTATCCAAATATCGGATGCAGTACCAAACTCTTTTCTCGTCGTCGTATTCTACTGGTTGGTATCTTCCATCGTGATAGATGTAGTATCCAAACTCGGTTTCAAAGTCTTTCCAGGCGGCAGAGCCAAGTACTTGTTGTGAAAGATTATTCTCGTCTCTGCGCTCAATAAGTTCTTCTCGGAAGAGGGTCTGACTGCGGCTGGAAGCCACTGTGAGAGACTTGACTTGATGTTACATCCGGTGTGGGACATTCCGCACGACTTGTGTGACAGTGTTGGTCAAGGGTTTCAGATAAGAGGTCAATAAGACCTCTTGGAGTATTAGGGAACAAGTCAAAGTCAAGGGGGCTGCTCCCAAGACGATGTTGAGTGGAAAGTGCCAAAAGCACTGAGACAGACAAGTCAGAGGATTCAGGGAGAAGTCCAAAAGACTAACACTGATGTATTCAATAAGTCGAGTCTGAAGTCTACAGTGTAGCTAGGACGGACTTATATACATAAATGGGCGAGCGTCTATAGATAAGGATAATGGAGTCATGTGGGCCCAAAGATACAAAAGCAGAGGGTGTAAAGCCTTGCTTCTGATAGGGAATTAAGTAAGTGTCCGATCGTAGAGATAAGAAGATAAGAGAGAGTCATCATAGACAAACAGTAAGTACATAAGTCCAAACAACAGTCACGGGGATGGAAGCAACGCATGTGAGGGGTCCCAGGAGGGAGACATAATGAGAAAGTGAAGTGTCAGTGGACAAGTGGGATCCCTGTTGGGAAGAGTGAAGAAAATAGGGCTGCTGGGCCCTGTTTGTAACACATTCACTCGTCGATAATCCTGGACAGGTCGAAGTTTTCCATCTTTCTTCTTGATAAAGAAGAACGGTGATGCGTATGGTGACTTCAATGGATGGATGTACCCTTTTGCCAGATGTTCCTTGAGGAATGTAGTGAGTGCTGTCTGTTCCGCCTGTGACAATGGGTAGATTTTGCAGTCAATGGCTGACGGAGTGTCGGGTGCGAAATCAATAGCATGGTCCCATGGTCGTGCAGGTGGGAAGTGTTGGGATTCCTCCTCTGAGAAAACCTTCCAGTGTTGGTGATATTCTTCAGGTACTACCTCCTCAAAGGTCCTTTCCTTGTGTCCTTCTACTGCCTTCTGTGCAAGCTCCGATGCCTTGGTAGTGAAGCAGTGACTTGGATCTTCATCCTCTTTTTCCATCCTGCATGCTGCCGAATGCTGGACGGCATAGTCATATCCTAGTGACGTGATGAGGACGGGATAAAACTCCTTATCCATGGTCCCATCGCCCCAGTTAATCTTGGGTTCGAATGCAGCAAGCCAGGGGTATCCTAGGACGAGATCTTCGTTACCTAAGTTGGTAACCAGAAAGCAAATGACTTTTGTTACTTCTCCTACTTGAACGTTGAGATTGGTGTACTGTGTAATCTTTCCTGCTTGGTTGGCAGTCCCATCAATGTTCCAAATATTCTTTTCTTGGGGGAGTGCCAGCATTCCCAATCCCATGGTTCTTGCCATTCGCGGGCTGATAAAGTTATTGGTGGCACCTGAGTCAATCAGGATGTCACGGTCAGCCGTTTTCTGTGTAGTCTCGAAATGTACTGGTATTTTCAAAGATTTGAAGCGACTAGTATACACAGAGGTTACATGTAGTGCTCACACCCAGGCCGAAGGGTTTGAGCCAATCAAAAATCCTTTTTTGTGAATGCCTTTTCCACCAAGATGGCCCTTACTTCTTTGCTTTCCTTCATCATATTTGCCCATATTTCCTGCGCCTTTTCCTCTTTTGTTGGCATTTTCTTGTCGACAGTTGGTGGGTTATTACGGATGGGTGTGACCATTGCTTCCGCCCCTCGTGCCCCCTTCTTCAGGCATTCTCTCGACATGTGCCCCTGAGCTTTGCAGTGAAAGCACCTTCCTTCTTTCATCAAGGTCGTCCTTTCATCTTCGGTGAGTGCAACTCGCGCTCTGGTTCTATCGGCAGAGGTATCCATGGCATTTGGATCCCTCTGACTGGAGTGCATGGGTTTGACCCTGAAGGCGGCCTTCCATTGGTTGCGGGTCTTTCCCTTCTTTGTGTCAACCCCAAAACGCGTCTGGAAGTCTAGGTAATCTTGCTGCTGTCATCGAGCAGCATCGACCCATGTATCCCAGTCATTGGGGTGGTGGAACTGGATAATATTCTTTACCAGGGGATTGGGTAACCCCTGGGAGAAGAGATCCAGTGTTGCCTCTTCATCTGTATCGTAACCGGCTCTGTTGGCCAGGCTCCTGAACTTTGCTACATAGGCATCCAGTTCCCCCTTCTCCATTCTCAGAGCTTTGAGCTCTCGAGCAGCCTTCTGCTTGGCCTGCCCATCTGTGAACGCATCTTTGAACCTCTGGGCAACAGTCTCCCAAAGGCCTTCACTAGTGGTATGACGACCACTCTCAATTTGTTCATTCAGCCATTCCAGCTGTTCCATTGTCCAGTCGTCCACGGCCTCTCCTTGAATTAATGACAGGAAGAGATTGGCTCGCTGGAAAGGGTTGATAATTTGTGGGACATCATGGTTGAAGTTTTTGAAAGTCGTAAACTCCAACATAAACTTTTTACTTTGTGACCGATCTCCTGTGAACGTCTGTGGTAGTACACCCGACAGCCGTCCCGATGGCGGGGGAATGTTTGGTTGTAACATGGCCGGGGGTGGTGGAGGAGGAGGAGGAGGAGCCGGATCTGGGAGCTGAGCGGCGATAGTGGACATTTTCTGATAAAACGGGGTGACAGTGTTCATGGACTGTATAGAAATCTGGGGAGTTGTCAAAGCAGGGGCTCTGGATGTGACAACTCTGGGTGCAACTGGGGTTGTAGTCGACGCTAATACCAGTGCTTCTTCACTATGTTCTTTGATATATTCTTCAGGTTTGGAGTCTGTGACGATAGCCGGGGGATTTTCTCTCCACGGTCCTAGTCCGAACTCGGGTGGGGCAGGTCCTGTAGTGACCCAAGAGTGTCGGCTATCCGAGTATTGGATACGATACCAAACTCTCTTCTCATCGTTGTATTCTACCGGTTGGTATCCTCCATCGTGATAGACATAGTATCCAAACTCGGACTCAAAATCTTTCCAGGTGGCAGAGCCAAGTACTTGTTGTGAAAGATTATTCTCATCTCTGCGTTCAATGAGTTCTTCTTGAAAGAGGGTCTGACTGCGGCTGGAAGCCACGATGAGAGACTCGACTTGATGTTACATCCGGTGTGGGACGTTCCACATGACTTGTGTGACAGCGTGATTCACAGGTTCGGGTAAGAAACCAATAAGGCTCCTTGGAGTAAGGGGTGACGAGTCAAAGTCAAAGAGGCTGTACTCTAAGACAATGTTGAACAGAGAAGTGCCAGAAGCACTGAGACAACTAAGCTTAAGGATCAAAGGGAAAGTCCAGAAGACAAGCACCGATGTATTCAATAAGTCAAGTCTGAGGTCCACAATGTAGTTACAGTGGACTTATATACGTAATCGAATGAGCGTCTAAAGATAAGATATCGTAGAGTCATATGGGCCTGAATATACAAAAGCGGATGGCGTAAAGCCTGGCTTCTGATAGGGTACTAAGTAAGTGTCTGGTCTTAGAGATAAAGAGATAAGAGATAAGAAAGATCACAAGCAGAAGTAAACAATACGTCAACAGGTACAAACAGCAGTCACAGGGAAGGAAGCAGAGCACGTGATGGATCCCAGGACAGAGACATGATCAGGAAGTGCATAGTGGGCGGTAAGGATGGGTTCTCATTGGGGAGGGTGAAGAAAATAGGGAGGCTTGGCACTGGTTGTAACACCACCCATCCCTCTTCTCCTATCGACTACGAAGCTGTGGAAGCACACGTGAAGAACCAATCCCCCAACCCAAATGACAATTTTGAACACTGTGAAGAGCTGCATCCAAACAACCTCTTAGGCATGGAGCTCGATGATGAAGTCCCTGAGTTTCCATTTTTCACTAACAATCCTAACTCATCGACCTACTTCCCTCTTGAAATCACTATGGCTGATGGGACTGTTGCCATCACCAAGTATATTTTCTACACCAACAGAGGGATGGACGTTGCTGGATGTATGAAGAAGAATGGTCCTGTCTATGGGCCCCAGTTTATTTGGAGGAAAGGTATACAGGCTGCCTCCACCATACCATGAGTGACGAGCAGCTTGGGCATTTGGCTGCAGAGGACTCCCAAGCATTTGCAATTGATGAAGTACTAAACGATATGCACCTTCTGCATCTCAAGGCAGAGGTCATGAGACTGCAGAAGAATCTGACACTGTGCACCACACTCAATGCACAGTACCAGGAACACGTGAAATGCATGATGAGGTTGACCAGTGGGATGTTCCAGGTGGAACAGGAGTTGGTTGAGATTCAGAAAAGGCTGGAGAAGGGAGATGCATATCAGACCATTGCTGAGAGGTATGCTGACACTTAAGGATGCCCTCTCCTGCCACAATCATTGGGAGCTGCACCAACGCTGCTACCCAATTGATTTGAGATGCCACGTATGCATGAAAACCCCCATGGTGAAATGTGCTGGCAATGTGATAGCAAGTATCACATTAGCTGGAACTGCCCCCTCAATTGCAAGTGGTGCCGTCATTGCCGTAGCAACTTGCACTGGAGCAGGTTTTGTATTTTCCGCCGAGTAGGCATAGCCCCGACAATCATCAACCCATCGGGCTGGTGTGGCAAGTGCTTATGCCACAACTCAGGACACAGGGAACTCGACTGCCCAATTCACAACCTGTGTTACCAATGTGGGCAGCATGGACCATACAGGTTCCTGCACAATCACAGATGCCCACAGGATTCAGACAAGGAGAATGACACCCTCAATGATCGTAATGTAGCTGACGATTATCTGGAGTTGGTGCAGGATGATGATGGTACGAGTCGTTTCTAGCCGGGTCTGCTAGAACCAGAAGAGGGGGTGATGTTACAATCCCTGCTGAGCAACCCCATTTTCTTCCACCTTCCCAACAGCAACCCGTCTTTACCACCCACTCTACACTTCACGATCATATCCCCATCCTGGGACCTGTCACGTGCCTTACTCCTGTCCCTGTGACTTGCTTTGGCCTTGTTGACATACTGTATACCTATGTTTACCCTTTTATCTCTTATCTCTTATCTTGTTATCTCCTTATCTTTACGTTCGGACACTTACTTAATACCCTATCAGAAGCCCGACTTTACGCCGTCCGCTTCCGTATATTTGGGCCCACTTGACCCCGGATCCTTATCTTATAGACGCCCATTTGATTACGTATATAAGTCTGCTGTAGCTACATTGTAGACCTCAGACTCGACTTATTGAATACATTGGTGTTTGTCTTCCAGACTTCCCCTTGGAACCTTTGACTCGATCATCTCAGTGCTTTCGGCACTTTCTGCTTAACATCGTCACAAGGGAACAGCCCCTTTGACTTTGACTCTCCCATTCGAACTCCAAGAGGTCTTATTGATCTCTTATCTGAACAAATGTACAAAGCTGTCGCACAAGTCATGCAGAACGTCTCACACTGGATGTAACAAATCCCCACCAAGTAACCCTCTTTTCTTCACCCTCCCCAACGCCAATCCCACTTTACCACCCATGTTGCACTTCTTGATCACATCTCCATCCTGGGATCCATCACATGCTCTACTCCCTTCCCCATGACCATGTTTGTCCTTATTGACTTCATGTTTGTCTATGATTACGGGTTACTTTCTTATCTTTCTTATCTTCCTTATCATTTATCTTACAACCAGACACTTACTTAGTTCCCTATCAGAAGCCAGACTTTACGCCGTCCACTTCTGTATATTTGGGCCCACTTGACTCCATATTCCTTATCTCCTAGATGCCCATTTGATTACATATATAAGTCTGCTGTAGCTATGCTGTAGACCTCAGACTTGACTTATTGAATACATCAGTGCCTGTCTTCTGGACATCCCCTTTGCCTCTCTGACTTGTCTGTCTCGGTGTTTCAGACACCTTTCCGCTTAACATCATCATAAGGGAACAGCCCCTTTGACTTTGACTCATCCTATCTAACTCCAAGAAGCCCTTTTGGTTTCTTACCCAATCTCGAATGAAATGCTGTCACACAAGTCATGTGGAATGTCCCACACTGGACGTAACAGACATATTCTGAAGCACTGGACATTATCACTGGTGACTGGGAGATGAAGCTGAGGCAGTACAAGATGGACACAAATGAATGGGAGATAGCTCATCAGCTGTGCCAGGTTCTAAAGGTGAGTTTTCATACCTTGTTTGATTCTTTTACTCATTCTGTCCAGATCTTCAAGGATGCAACACTCTTTTTCTCCCATGATGGCATCCCAAGCATTGCAATGGTCATTCCTGCCATGGACCACATTGATGAGGTTCTTGCCACCAATGCACTCAATCTGCGATATCCCTTGTCTATTCAAGCTGCACTTACAATGGCAAAGAAAACCCTTAACTGGTACTACAGCAAAACAGATCTTTCTGAGGTTTATAGGATTGCTATGGGTATGTACTTGCATTTCTACCACATTATGCATTCAGCCAATCATTTCCCTAGTTCTCCACCCTCAACACAAGCTAGAGTACTTCAGAAATGCTGGCTGGACAGAAGAGTGGATCACAACACCACTGAAAATCGTTCGAGACTGATTTGAGGGCACCTACAAAGTTGCTACAGTAGACAAAGATAAAGAGATGTTTGAAGAAGTAAGTACTAATAATTTTACCTTGTGATCCAAGTATTAACATTAATATTGAATCCATAGGCCAGAGGATTGCCCTTGAAGAATGTGTTTGACGATCTTCCTGTGTTTGCTGCACCCAAACCCTCAAATCTACAAGACAAGCTGGAGCGCTTCCTCAGCACAGACCCAGAGTATGTAAAGGATGCTCTTGCTTGGTGGTATGAGCATCGACTCATGTACCTGTGGCTTTCTCAAATGGCAATGGATTATCTCACAATACCAGGTAAGTAATGAAATTGTTATAAGAGTTTTTGGGTCTACTAATACACATATTTCAGCAACATCTGTGAATGTCGAGCAGGTTTTCAGCACAGGCCGCA
This sequence comes from Multifurca ochricompacta, assembly GCA_022496185.1. Taxonomy (NCBI): domain Eukaryota; kingdom Fungi; phylum Basidiomycota; class Agaricomycetes; order Russulales; family Russulaceae; genus Multifurca; species Multifurca ochricompacta. The sequence continues at coordinate 11,893 of WTXG01000271.1, read as the reverse complement.
TTCTTTTGTCACATCTCTGCTCTTGCCTCTCAGTTCAGTCAACTTGAGCTTTGATGATGGTTGGGGAATGGAGCAAGCTGGGATATGTAAAGAATAGTGATGTGAAAGCCACAACTATTCTCCCAGAGGTTGAGGGAGAGGAGGAGGAGCTTGAGGAAGATTGGGATTTGATTTGACTGGCATTATTTACTAGTATAATCAGTAACTACTTATACTTATCATATGGAAAAAGTGGGTGAGAGGGTACTGGTGTTAGTCCAGTATAATGTAGGCTGGATTTGCAGTTGGCAATAGCATGAAGATTGACTTGTAGAGCAGAGCGAGTGCAAATAAGAGTAAATTCAATTTGAGATCTGAGTCAATGCAGACAGTTGGATGGAAGGGAATCAAACTGGATAATTGATTCAAAGTTATGGTCATTGTACACTACAAGTCATTCAGAATGAAATGCAAGGCAAAGGGGCATGTGTGTGAAAGAAGTGGAACTGTATGCCGAAAATGCAGAACAGTTGCGCAATCTTATCTCCTCAGGTCTGGTCAGGCTGGTTATCCAAAATGCGCAGAAATGCACAGAACAGTCGCACTTGTATGAAATGTGTTGAACCAAGATACTGGTACAGAGGTTCCAAGATAGTGGTCCAACATGATTGTGATCATGCGTAGATAACACAAGTAATGAGATCAAAAACACATTCACAAATTAATTAGATACTTAGGATATACATCTAAGATCTGACATATGATCAAATCACATCATTAAACAAGATAACGAGATAATGCATTCATTTAATCTAGTAGCTGATATAGTACATAGAATGTATATAAACACTGTATAACTACTGTAATAAAGTAGTTGCTATCGCTCTATTGAAAGCATCTAAGCCTCGCAGCTAACAAGGTGAGATAAGATAGTAGTAAAGTAGTATCTAAAGTACAAGCCTGCACCATGCCTGTTCCACAAAATGAAATAAAATAAGAATGTAAATAAAGAATCAAATTAATCTTCTGAACATAAATCAGCAATTATTGAGGGATCCTGAGTAGCCACAAATGAACACATTGTATCCAAGTGTGTATCTCCCAGACTGGGATGGTCCAGGCTGATTGTCTGAAATGCGTGATGCAACCAAAGAACTTGCACGCATTTCATTTTATGGGTAACCTGGGTATCAAAACAAATATCCAGGGGTTACCCCTGCAAATCACTATGCATTTGTCAATTATTTTGCATTCTGTGTGGTTATCTGACAGGTTTTTCATTCAATGTTCTATTACATCCTATCTAATCATCTCTGTATATTGGGGTGGATTTTAGTTGTGCTTGTATAAAATTGAGACCAGAATAATAAAATAAAAATGGAATAATAAATTATCTTAATCTTCTGAGCATAAAACAAGAGTCATTGAGGGATCTTAAGCAGCCATAAATGAATGCATTGTGTATCTCCTTGGTCCGGGATGGCCCGGGCCAGATATCTGAAATGTGCGATGCAAGTAAAAAACTTGCATGTGTTTAACACACGCAACCCACAGGTTACCTGTACCTGTAGCAACGGGTACAGGTATGGGTATGGGTACCAATGAAGATACCTGGGGGTTACCCCTGCTATTCACTACCTTTGGCTAGACACCTTAGGATCTTGACCTGATGCCTATGGCCTGTGCACCTAGGACTGACACTTGGTGCCCTTAGCTTCTGGCTTTGGGACCACAACCCTGACCCCTGACCTTGACTCTGACTTCACCCTCCTTGAACTCCACCCCAATGCCTGCAGTACAGACTATAGGACCTCTGACCAGATGCACATGACTCATGAGACCTCATGCTTGGCATGCACCTGATGCACCAGTAGTTCTGCTACTTGTTGACACCTGCACTGGAACCTTGACCCCAATGCTGGACCCTTGCATAGGCCAGCACCTGAACCCTGTCCCTGTGGCTGACATCCATAGAATCCCCTGACATTGTCCCTGCTGAACCTGACCATCTGGATGACTAGATGACTTTGGCTTGTACTGACCTTGAACCACATGACCTGAGGGCACATGACCTGGACTTAGTTATGACCTGTCTTGTGACCCTTGACCACATGACCCCAGACCATGTGACTCTTGAACATGTGACCTTGGACTCTGATCATTAGGGTTGCGGAAAATATTCGAGGCCAATATTTTACTGGTAATTTAAAGAGGGTTTGATGGGAAGGTGGTAATTTACTGTAATTTACCGGTAAAAAATTCCACGCGATACTTTCACGTGATGTTTTCAATATAATACCATTTCCATCGAGAAGTCGTTGTCTAGGGGAGCCCCTCCAAGAGCTTCTGGAGGGTTAGGAGCAGCCACAGAAATACAGTGCCTCACAAAACTGAGTCAATGTTTTGCACGTTTTCACTGTTTGTTGAATATTTCATCAGCCAAAACAAATATAAACAAAGTCTTGGTAGACCATAAAAGGTACATGATAAGGGTTATGTAATGCAACAATAATTATGTAATTCTGATCAAAACCTGTGGAGCTATGCCCATTTCAAATTGGGGACTCATTGACTCAGTTTTGTGAGGGGTATCAGAAATATCAGAATCTGATGCTCCACCAAATGTACAGCAACCAATCCTTAATATATGGTTACCATAGTTATCTTAATATTGATGGGACCTGGAATAGAGCTATTTAAGCATGGTTTACATTCCCAGAATATTATAATTTCCCAATGCACCCCACCTCCTCTGCTCAGAAAGAAAACATGCTCTCTCTGGCCTCTGAAGGTCATTCCACTGACACTATTGCCTCCAGACTCAGCCTCAGCCAGTCCACAGTCTCTAGGACACTCAGAACCCTCCTTCCCAACCATCAGTCACCTCATTTTGGTCATCTTTCCAAGCTCTCTGCTACCTCTGAACATGCTATCATGATACAAATACCACAGGAAAGGTGGCCAATGCTGTCCAGGCCACAAAGCACATCAATTCCATCATCCCCAACCATGTCTCTTCACAAACTGTGCACTGGGTTCTTAAACAACATTCATTCAGGGCTGTAACAAAGAAGAAAAGGCTGCTACTCTCTGCAGTACATTGCAAGAAACACTTAGCCTTTGCTTTGAAGTACCAAAACTGGACTATGGAGGACTGGAAGAGGGTGATTTGGTCAGATGAGACTGAAATCAACAGGTTTGGGTCAGATGCCAGTCCTCCATAGTCCAGTTTTGGTACTTCAAAGCAAAGGCTAAGTGTTTCTTGCAATGTACTGCAGAGAGTAGCAGCCTTTTCTTCTTTGTTACAGCCCTGAATGAATGTTGTTTAAGAACCCAGTGCACAGTTTGTGAAGAGACATGGTTGGGGATGATGGAATTGATGTGCTTTGTGGCCTGGACAGCATTGGCCACCTTTCCTGTGGTTATTTGTATCATGATAGCATGTTCAGAGGTAGCAGAGAGCTTGGAAAGATGACCAAAATGAGGTGACTGATGGTTGGGAAGGAGGGTTCTGAGTGTCCTAGAGACTGTGGACTGGCTGAGGCTGAGTCTGGAGGCAATAGTGTCAGTGGAATGACCTTCAGAGGCCAGAGAGAGCATGTTTTCTTTCTGAGCAGAGGAGGTGGGGTGCATTGGGAAATTATAATATTCTGGGAATGTAAACCATGCTTAAATAGCTCTATTCCAGGTCCCATCAATATTAAGATAACTATGGTAACCATATATTAAGGATTGGTTGCTGTACATTTGGTGGAGCATCAGATTCTGATATTTCTGATACCCCCTCACAAAACTGAGTCAATGAGTCCCCAATTTGAAATGGGCATAGCTCCACAGGTTTTGATCAGAATTACATAATTATTGTTGCATTACATAACCCTTATCATGTACCTTTTATGGTCTACCAAGACTTTGTTTATATTTGTTTTGGCTGATGAAATATTCAACAAACAGTGAAAACGTGCAAAACATTGACTCAGTTTTGTGAGGCACTGTATCACTTGATGGTTCATCAGAAAGAGCTGCTGCAAGACACTGAGATGACAGATCAATGGTTCATGAGACCTCAAGAGAAAGTTCAGGATGGAACATCTCAAGATTCAGCTCATCCAACCAACTATCATCCTCATCATCATCTGGATTCTCATCCAGTTTGCCATCTGACTTCGAATAGAACCTGTTCTTGAGTCAAAACTGAAGTGCAAGCTACAGAAATACTGTCCTTAAATACTGTAAAGAGCATGCTGTGCTATGGTCATAAGGATTGTATCTTATCATAATGGATGAGCGGAATGTTAGTAAGCATATTACAATGCACCGGCAACACCAGTCACCTCCGATCCGGTCTGGCTTACCCTGATCCGTTCCCGGCTCAACAGCTCGCTCATATATTTAGTTTAGTTAACTCATATATTAGTCACGTTGGCACATGACCTGGTAAATTACTACTCCCACAGCGACCCAGTAAATTACCAGTAAATTACTGGTAAATTACTGGTAAATAATGGGTTCGTAAAAAAGTACCTATTTTTTCCGCAACCCTACTGATCATGACCACTTAGATCATATGACCAGTCACCTGACCTCTTTCCTGACCCATGGGACCTGTCATTCCTATGGTTATCCTGACTCATGTGGGAGTATCCCCACACCAACTCTGACTCATGTGGAACCTGTTGTCCCATGACTTCTTCCCCTGACCCATAGGACTGGCTGTTCCTGTGGTTATCCTGACTCCTGTGGGAATCCTCCCACACTTGCCCTCCCTCCTGTGGGACTTGTTGTTCCCACACTGACCATGACTCATATGGGAATCCTTCCCATATCCAACCCTGACTCCTGCAGGAATCTTCCTGCATCTGACCTGACCCTGTGGGACTTAGCCCACATGACTATGCTTCTGATAGGACTTATTCTTATCATGGACTTTATGACTGGCAGCTTATCTGCCATTGGTAGATAATGGACTCTGACTCTGATTGGCTACAGATTGACCTGTTACAAGTACTTAAGGTGCTGTAGACAGTTTGTAGGACCTTAGATTTGACCTCTTGGGACTTCAGCCCTTGAGCATGTAGATCCAGAATCCAGAGAGGGGAGGACCATCTGTCTCCCTGCATTCACCACCTTTCTGAGAGGGACCTTGTTGTTTCTGACAATAAGTGTGCACCTTGATAGACCCTGACCCAGAGGCATTGATGCCCTGGTTTTCCTCTTGACCCAGATGCTGCTGTAGGCTCTGGTTTCCCTTCAACTTTGACCTCAGTCCCTTGATATGCCTTTGGCATTCAGGCTGAGCCCTCATCCTTTGCTCTGACTTCAGTCCACTTGGGAGTGCCATCCCTGCTGTGGCTGAGTTATGACTTCTCTTCCTCTGACTGTGGCTGTGGTCTGTTCATCGTGCCTCTGGCACAGCAGGCAGGTCTTTCCCCACTTACAGGCCTTAGGGGATTAGCTCCCTTTGGCCTACTCATCCCATCTCCCTCCACGCTTGGTTATAGCATATTTCCTCCTGAACTTGTTGAGGCTAGGCTGCAGGCTCAGCTTGGAGAGCTGACCCTGCTGAGGATCTCTGAGACTGCTAGTGGACCCATGCTGGATTGTGCACATTGCATGTGATACACCCTGCTGAGCATAACAGGTATGGGTATACAGCTCCCAACCTGTGGAAACCTGTACCTGCACAGTGGGTTTGGCAGGTATAAGCACCAATTATGTGATGGTTTGTGCAGATTTGTGACATCATTTGTGATGATAATGTGATGTTTCCTTCTCTGTCGCACACAAGCATGCATTTTTGATTTGTGTGACCACTCATAACAACTTGTGACATGGGTGTGACAAGTATGTCACATGCACTCTGATCTCTATTCCCTGTTCCTTCATTTTATTTTCCTTGCTGAGGGTGCAACCCCTCCTTTAGTTCTCATCCTATTCTATCTCACTCCAGGGCATAACCCCTGGAGTCCATGACTACCAGGGATACTTATTAGAACCTTCTATTTAGCTTAGATCTTCTGATGTGCCCTCTTTGATGTGCCTTCTCAAAGCTGTATTTAAACTACTTAGATTGTAGAGACAGACCTTAAGTCTGTTCTCTTGTATCTAATACAGGTATATTTGACTTCACAGAAACTTGCTTGAACTCCCCAAGCTGCAGCTTGAGGAGCCTTCTCCCCCAGTAGCTCTAGTAGGGCTGATTGCCACTACTCTTGACCTCATTTCCTGCACATGCCTCTCCTACAACATTGTGGGCACTTGAAACTTGAACCTGGAATAGGTCTTCTGTATTGGACCTTGAATCTTGGATGCACCCTGCATCTTGAGTGTTACAACCCTACTCTTTTTCCTGACCCTGCACACCATGCCTTATTCTTTGCACCATCCTTGATCTCCTCCTTCTCTGGACCACTCTTTGATGCCCTTGGCCTGTTGCCTTGGGACCTTCCTTGATGCCTGTGGCCTGTGTGCCCAGGACCCTACCCTGATTCCTGTGACATTGTTCATAGGACTGACCTCCCATGCTGCCATTTACACCTAACCTGCTAGTAGTTATGCTGCTACACTGTTGGATGTACACCACCCTTCCTTGCTGCCTTGGCTTATGCCTTGGCCACTGCTCCTGACCCTGTCCCTGTGCTTGACACCCATAGGAACCCCTGACATTGTCCCTGCCAATCTGACCAGTCCAGACAACTAGACGACTTTGGCTTGTACTTGACCCTCTGCCAGTCATGTGACTCCTAGCCATGTGATCCTTGACCATGTGATCCCTGACCATGTGACTTTGGACCATGTGATCCCTGACCCTGATCACAGCATCTTCATCTGATCATTTACCCCTTTCTGATCACATGGCCCATCTGGCTTATCATTCGCTTCTCTGATTCCTGTGGGAGTATTCCCACATCCACCCTGACTCCTGTGGGACCTGTTATCTCCCCATTTACCCCTGACCCTGGTGGGAATCCTCCCACACTGATATGACTCCTGTGGGGCTGTCCCACATGATTATGCTTCTGATAAGGCCTATCCTTATCATGGACTATATTTGACATCTTATCTGCTATTAGATGATAAGGACTCTGACCCTGTTCCTGATTAGCTACAAACCAGACCCCCATACAGTATATAAGACCCTGTAGACAGTTTGTACATCCCTAGATTTGACCTCTTGGGCCTTCAGCCTAGAGTTTCCCTGATCATGGAATACAGACTGGACTTCTAAGCCCTTTTTGCCTTCTTTGCGTCACTGGAAGGACCCCATTGCCTCAGGCAATGGGTGTGCACTTCATCCCCAGATCTCATTCCTTGACCCAGATGCTGTTGCTGCTCTGGTTTCCCCTCTTTTACATCCTTCACTTCTTTTGAGCCCAGTTTGCTTGATGTGCTTCTGGCACTGCAGCTGAGCCTGATCTCCACTCAACAGCCTTAGGGGATTAGCTCCCTTTGGCTGACTCTTCCCGTCTCCCTCTGTGCTTGGTTATAGCACAAATCCCTGTCTACCTTGAAGCTAGAGGCCTGGCCCTGTTGTGCCAGGCCTGTTGCAGATCCTGGACCCAGAGCCTTGGGTGAGCCAGACGTTAGTCCAAGCCGAACGTTAGGTCCAAGCTAGTGGGCCCGCGCCGACTCGTGCATGTTGCACAGGACGCCTTGCTGAGCGTTACATTGAGGGCTTTTGAGTCTTGAAAATGTGACCTGATGCAGCAAGTACCTGGCTGTGACAAATTATGCATTGACAAGGTCAGTAGAATTTCTGAGATAAAACACATCTGCAGCCACAAAAATACAAGATCTCATCTGATGTATGCTACAGGGTGGCTTTAAATATGTTCTAGTGTTATCCTACAAAATATCAAAGCAGATCAACAGTGTGATGTAAAATAAAAGTGTTATCAGTGATCTACATTCTTGAAAATCATGATGCATTTGTTTTATTAATGCACAATCATTTCTGCCAGTCTGGCACTATCTAAAATACACCCTAGACTAATATAGACTATTCTATAATCTAATTATCAAATTACTTTATTGAAACAAGGCCTGCATGTACAGTCAATATCCTCATAATGCATGACCTAATAATGCATAACCTCCAATAATGCATGGCTTGAGGCTGGAACCAATGTGGGACATAGGGATTTATGCATGCATTCTCATTTTGAATAATGCATGGCACATTTTGGGGTTATGCATTACCATATTTACCATATTTAGTAATTTGTGGCTGGAAGTGGTCCCAAATACTGTGTGTCTGCTTGTGCATCAAGTCTAAAATGCTGATGTAAAGCTCAAACAAATGCCAGGAGTGCCTGGAAATTTTCTCTTCATTGATGCCTGCCAGAAATGTCAAATGCAAGCCCTGTGTCACAGCCAGGTCTCTGCTGTGTCAAAGGTTGTTCTGGTCAAGCCCCTTCAAGATATGGAGTGCCTGCAAGGTCAAAACTGTCAAGGACAAGTTGGTTCAAGGATCAAGGTCAAGACTATCAAAGGTAAGTCAATTCAGGGTGTCAAAGTGAACCACAGAGGGCCACAGTCAGAGTTCAAGGCCCACACAAGATAAGAGGGGCGTGTGTGCAAGAGGCAAGTTGAAGCAGTGGCAATAAGCCCTGCTGGAGATCTGGGGTGAAGGCTCCCTAAGTTGCAGCTTAGGGAGTTCAAGAGAATTCTGGGTGAAGCACAGTAAACCTGTATTAGATACAAGAGAACAGACTTAAAGTCTGTCTCTTCTAGTATGTCCTCCTTAAATACAAGTATTCTAGTGTCTTTGTAAGTAAAGGAGAATATTCAGTATAGTAAAGTAAATGTCCATGTAAATCTCCACTGGAGATTGAGGCAGGAAATGTAAGTGGGAGTTGCACCCACTCCAAAAGCGAATGAGTGTCAGTCCAAGTCAGTCTAAGAAGTCCAGAAATCAGATAAGGAGAGATCATCAATGTAACGGGTGAAGCTCCGTGTACACTTAGAAACAGGAAGGGCAAAGGTGTGGTGACCTAAGTCGTTGGGCATACCGTGGAGGCAAACGTCACGTGTTAAGTAATGACCAGGAACTGTGTCACCCACTGTGGTTTTGCAACCATGATGACGGCGTTCTGAAACTGGAAGAAACTGCAGCCCCAAGAGGACAAGATCCAAAGGATCAAGTCACACAGGGAGGCAGGATACCATTAGCACTATGTATCATACTCGTGTAGACAGTTACTCACCTGCAGCCCCAAGAGGACAAGATGGGGGCTACAGGCTGTTACAGGGGGTCTTATATACATTTCTCAGTGTAACGAGGTAAGCAGTAAGTGTAAGCAAGAATCAGCAAGTATCAGTCAGCTGTATTGCTGACTGAGCCTTATCTTTGTGATTCGTAAGCTGCTTTACTCTGCTGACTGATCATGCTCCACAGTGTGATGTCATAATGACGTCACTGTGGAGTAGATAACTGATATGTAGTCTAGCCCTTAGGTCTGGAACATGTCTATCTACTGATACATATGATTCTGTGCTAAAATTGGCCATGGCCCAACCTGGGCCCTTATCTAGAGCTCCACTTACCTAGAACCTTCTAGGCTGGACTCCTCTTATCTTGATAACAGCTCCACTAGGTCTAGAACCATCTAGGCTGTGGGGCTTTGCCTATTGTGGTAAACACAATAGAGAATCGACTTGTTATTGTTGAGTGGCTCCTGTGCTGACTAAGCAGCATGTGACTATTACATGTGACTCAGTCACATGATCCATGTCACGACTACATTCCCATGATCACGTGTTGAGACTGCTGGGTAATCTTCCCACAGTCATGTGATCCAAAAGGGAGAAAAGAAAAGGAAAAATAAAGTAGAGCCGTGACAATCAACTCCAGTCACATGACTCAGAGTAAGAGGACAATGAAGCAGAAGTCATATGCACGCGAGTTCGAAAAATGTCACAAATGCGTCACAAATGCATCACAAATGCATCATGAACCATTACATCGACAAAAAGCGTCACACCCTGCCAAGGCCAGAAGCCCTATAATCAGCCTCCCAAACCTTCCAAAAACAAAAATCCACCCAAAACATCAGCCATAACAAAGCCCAAGTATGCATGGAGCAATTTAACTCTATCTGACTGGCTCAAAGTTGTGCAATACTATGATAACAATCAACCTCTCTCACAGCCAGAAGTGGTAAAATACCTTGCCAACCACACAGAGGGTGCTTTGCTATTCTCTCAGTCAGCTCTTTCTTGTCATTTGGCTGTAAAGGGATGAGAAGAAGATCAGCAACATCTTCTTGCAAATCCATCTGCCCTTTCATGCAAGAGGGTCCAGGTTGTTACTTGGCCTGATGTTGAAAAGGCTCTTGTTTTATGGGTCAAGCTGTTGAACAGGCATGATGTGCAGCATACTGACTGTGGATGTTAGCATGTAAGGCTAGACAAAGAAAGTTACTTCAGATGTTAGAAGAACTCTATTAACTATACTACTGACCTAGACAAAGAAAGTTCTATATAGAGAATGTTAGTCTAATAGTTAAGTAGATAGTAAAGAAGGAACTTACACTTCAGATGTTAGAAGAACTCTGAAGTGTAGAGGATGAAACAGACACCCTTATATACTCCAAGGGATGGTCTGTGTGCACTGGGAGTAAGTCCACAAGTGCCAGACAAAGTCCAAACAATAAACAAGAGAGATAATGGCTATTGGCCACTTGGTAATCACATGCTTGTGCATCATTACTAAGGTACATCAGTCAGCTACTGTGGAATGCAAGAAAGAAAGTAATAATGATATGGTAAAAAGTCTGAAACTCTGATATCTAATCTAGTCCACAAAGTAGCTAATCTAATCTCCTGATGCCTGAAGCATCACCAAACACATCTAGTGTTCAACATCCCTCCATGCTGAAGGCATCTGGTCATAGATGGGAAATGAGGTGGAATTGAATGAGCACATCACAGCCATAGAGACATATCTGAGATGAGTTGATGAGAAGGGTAGGGTCAAGTCCATGCATATCACTAGATTTGCTTATGCAAACTGAAACTCTACACACCTCTTGTGTCACTCATCCAGGTTGAGAACATGCTTGTCATGGCTCTACCTTTTTTTCCTTTTATTTTCCACAAGTTGGATCACATGACCATGGGAAGATAACCCAGTAGTCTCAACACATGATTGTGGGAATGTAACTGTGACATGTGATCATGTGACTCAGTCACATGATAGAAGTCACATGCTGCTTAGTCAGCAATCACATGACAAGAGCCACTGAACAATTACAAGTTGACTTTCTATTGTGTTTACCACAATAAGCAGAGGCCCCACAGTCTAGACAGTTCTAGACCAAGTGGAGCTGCTATCAAGATAAGAGGAGTCCAGCCTAGAAGGTTCTAGGTAAGTGGAGCTCTAGATAAGGGCCCAGGTTGGGCCATGGCCAATTATAGCACAGAATCACATGTATCAGTAGATAGATGTGTTCCAGACCTAAGGGCAAGACTACATATCAGTTATCTACTCCACAGTGACATCATGGTGATGTCATAGTGTGAGAGTATGATCAGTCAGCAGAGTAATGCAGCTTACAAATCACAAAGATAAGGCTCAGTCAGCAATACAGCTGACTGATACTTGCTGATTCTTGCTTACACTTACTGCTTACCTCATTACACTGAGAAATGTATATAAGACCCCCTGTAACAGCCTGTAGCCCCCCATCTTGTCCTCTTGGGGCTGCAGGTGAGTAACTGTCTACACTAGGGTTGCGGAAAAAAGGGGTACTTTTTTATGAACCCATTATTTACTGGTAATTTACTGGGTTGCTGTGGGAATAGTAATTTACCACCAGGTCACATGCCCATGTGACTAATATATGAGTTCAAAAATTCAACTAAACTAAATATACAAGTGAGCTGTTGAGCCAGGAATGGATCAGGGTAAGCC
>WTXG01000270.1:0-47431 GCA_022496185.1 Multifurca ochricompacta | reverse complement strand
TTTTGCCAAGTCTTGCAAATGCCGGAGACGGAGACGGAAACGGAGACGGAGACGCTGACTCCGCCTCCCCTCTATCCCTTTCCACAACTCACAACACGGATCATCGTAACTTGGCGGCACGCGCTCGCGTATAGTATCTACGGAACTAGTAGTCAGTCAACCCCTGACTCCTCCAACCCTCCTCCCTCCCCTCCCTTCTTAACCCTGGATCTATTTGACCGGTACGACAGCAGTAACCGGGGCGAAAAAAAAAAAAAAAGAAAGAAAAGCAGGGCAAGGCCCACCAGTCCTACTTTGCTTGCACCGCTTTGTTGTCTACAGGCCAAGGTTATACACGATGCCGGCATATCATCTTGGCATATGTTTTCTTTTTCTATGTGAATAAGCAGCCGGTCGCTCCCGAAAAATAGATAGATAGACAGACAGACAGACAGACAGGCAAATAGGGTGCCATTTGCATGTGTGTACATACATGTGGTACCTCCGATGCGGGGCGCGCAAGTTTATTTTATTCTAGACAAGACACAGACATAAGCAATTTGTTATGTTCTGTGCTGGAGGCGCGTATACCACTATACGTGTGGACAAAACAAAACAAAAAAAAGCGGCCCCTCCCCCTCCCCCCCTCTCTCTCTCTCTACACGGCGCGCCATGTGTTGTATTGTAAAATATGGAAAGCGCAATTTTAAGGAATTAATTGGTTTGTCAGTGCTTCCCCCCCCTCCCATCACTTCTCATGAGGCCGGTTGGACGACTAATGGCTTTCGACGAAGGTGCCAAGAACATAAATCGAATCGAGCTAGCGTAATACGACTCGCGATGTCGGTGAGATAGGGCCTTTTTATTTTTTATTTTTATTTTTGTTTTTATTTCCATTGCCGTCTGATGATCAAAGTTGATTGAATCAAAGGACCACGCGCGTGGGCCACGCAACGCAAACGCAAACGTGCACATGCATGGACGAACGACCACGAGCAACGTACAACGTACAACCATTACAACCCATTTAATCACCAATAACGGGACTTTTATATGTCAGTCTTGATGACAGAGGTCAAAAAGCCTTTTACGACAGTTGTCTGGGTAGTTTGGTTTGTTTTAGTCAAGTCATTCCCATCATCCATCCATCAAGAATGACGACGGTGAACAAAACTGATTCGTATTCGTCATTCACCGGGATTCATTAGTTACCGGGGCGGGGTGGCCGCAAATAATATCATTAACGTGACATGTTTTTTATGGGTGCTGCTGCTGCTGCTGCTGCTGCTCTTGCCTTGATGTCTGATGATTTGTTTAGATCAAGCAGGCACGGCCATATGGTGGAACGCCACCACCACACTACCACTCAGATCACAACCACACGGCGTACACGCGTACACGCGTACCCCCCCATAACTCACACGTCAACTCATAGGTTTAACTATTTCTATCTGTGGCCTGTCGCTTTAATAATCCCCACTTCGCTCCATAGACGGAGCGAGGCTCCACCCTGGCCCTGGCCCTGGCCTATTACAGCTGAATCAGCCGGGGGAGGGAGGGGGGAGAGGCGATGGGGAGGCATCATGATATGCGAGCGCGCGGATAAACTTGTTGTCATGCACCCCCTCCCCCCAAAAAAAAAAACAAAAAAAACACCGACGTTGTCCGAATGACTCTCACTCACTCCGAAGGGAAGCAGAACAGTACTTTGGTGCATGACTGCATCTAATCCAGGTTCCATGTTCGTTGCGAAGCGAGCGAACTAATAAAAAAAAAAACGCGCGTGATTCGAACGCAGTAAGGGCTTACCGAATTTGCGTGTTGTTGCGGTTCGGTGCGGTGCCGATGCGGTGGATTGCACCTTGTGGTGCCGCGCGACGGATGGGATCAGGTCGTTTCGAACACAAAAACAAAAAAAAGTGGAGTTGAGTTGATGAAACGGCAACTTGTGAACCGCCGCGCTGACAATTAGAACCAGACTAAAGAACTAGAACCAGACTAGGGGAGGAAATCCATGTCCCATAAAGGTCACACGTTATATTTTAAAAAAAGATATCCGTGTTGGAGAGAGAGCTTCGTCTCGTAATAACTGACTGGCCGATAGTTCGCTAAGGATCAAGAGCGGTAATTCAAACAGAATCTGCATCTGCATCTTCATCACACGAGCGAAAAAAGGGGGAGGAAAGAGGGTGCGAGAGAAGGATATTTCTTTGTCAAGCCAACCGAGTCCAAGGGACCACAAGGTAGTCATTGCGGAAGATGAATGCCAATTAAGGATCCGCAGCAGCCTGTGAGGGCAAGAGGACTTCGTGCTTATCGTGTGAACAGCCGTTGCCCGCGTAATGGCCGTGCGGAGCCAACGCGCCCCGTCTCTTGTTGGTACATGCGGTACGCCTCGCGAAGGTGATCAGGAGACAGGGGTCCTTTTTCACCACGACGTGCTTGGACGGCCCGAGCTGTATATGCGGATGCGGATGGATTGTAGAAGATTAGCATTAGCATTAGCAAGAAGAAACTAACTTATATGAATTAAATAGATTGACCTTTCTCTACAATTCCCCGACAAAAACCTTGGTGAATCCAGCCACGATCTGCGCCACGGGCATGGACACTTGCTGACCGAGGCTCTGTTGAATGACCTGCCAAGACACCGAGTAGTTCGAACATGGGCGTTTATGAAACGATGTGCGAAAATTAGCAAGTGATCGTTAAGTCTTTGAAAAAAAAAGGGGGGAGGGGGGGGGGGGATCTCGCATACTTTACGAACAGCTTGCTTCGGGAGGGCATGACGGCGATATGCCTCAAAACGTTCGTACTGCTCTGGCGTGAAGTTGTCCATGAGAACCCTTTACAAGTGACCAGTCGAAACTTTTATTGGGTATTTAGAAAAAAAATTGAAGAAATCGACAGACTTGAGATTGTCTTTGGACTGGCTTTGCCAAGAGAGTTGAGCCGAGTAGTCATCATCAGCCATAGCAGGAAGTAACTCGTCTTCGCCCTCAGCTTCCTCTTCCATTGCTCCTATTGGCCGTTGGACACCTGTGGTAGCAGTCGTGGTGGGGATAGTACTCGGCCCAGGAACTGGAGCATCTGTAGCAGGAGTAACGGGCGCTGCAACTGTAAGGGAGGTGGATGCTGTGGTGGCCAACGGTTGGGCCCACTGTATCGGCGTGGTGGTGGCAGGGCTTGTCATAGCACTCGGGGCAGCGCTAGGATTTGATGCCACATCTGAAGTGGTTGCATGTGGAGAATCTAATGTACCAGCTCGAGGTTTACGACCACGTTTAGTACTTGTTGAACCAACACCCCTGGCTCTACCTCTAGGAGTAGGAGTAGGAGTAGGAGTGGTAGGAGTAGTATCCATGTCCATGAATAAAGAAAGAGAGAGAGAGAATGAGAATGTCAAGTCGTGTATGCGTGGATGTGGGATGGATGGGATGTGGGAAAGTACCTAATTAAAGTGTGTGTTAACCACACCGACATCGACACCGACGCTAGCACTGACTGACACGTAGTCTGTCAACTTTTCTTCTCTCTAATGGCCCGTAGTTTATATAGCATTTCACCTTCACCTGGCCCACTTTCGCCTTCTTTCTCAGATGATTCTTCTTCAATTGACGGCGCTCCGTCTAATATCACTGACTTACATGACGGCGTTCAACAACAATCATCTTCACGTCCCGGTTCTCCGACACGCGGGGGTCAACTCACAAATACTGCTCCTGGACTAGACGTCGTCATTTGTCAATGGGAAGACTGTGGTGCTACTTTCGACGATTTAAACACGTTCATACGTCACTTACACGAAGGTGTGAATCGCGTTTTCCCTCCCTCCATTTTCCCCTTCCCCTCACCCCCCCAACCATCCATTATCCCCCCCAATTTTGGTTTCCTGATTCTGCAGAAGCGCCCTGATCATTTCTTACCTCCGCAGATCACATAGGCGTGCACAAATCCAACTACACCTGTGAATGGGCCACGTGCACCCGTCGTGGCCTCCCTCAGACTTCCCGGTTCGCGCTTATCTCTCACCTACGATCACACACGGGCGAAAAACCCTTCACCTGCGAGCTACCTGGTACGGCATTCTTCCATGTCCCCTACACATCCTCATATATCATCCCAAACCATCCTCTTTCCTCAGAGTGCGATAAATCTTTCACGCGATCCGACGCCCTAGCAAAACACATGCGTCTACAACACAATGTCGAAGCAGGCGCACCTGGCCGTGGCGGCAATCGCAAGCGGAAGCGTGACCGTGAGGAACCCTCTCGCCCTACCGCCTCCACGGGATCAGATCCAGCCGGCTTCAGTATTTTCAAGGTTGAACCACATACACCGTCCGAGTTGCATATACCCACCGAGCCGGGAGACACTCCCGGCGTAGAAGATTATTTAAATGGTAGACGTTCGCCCAGCCCAAGTGACGAAGGTATTCCATCGTACCTCGCACAGGATATCGACCCTGCGACGGGTCTGATCCGTGGGCGCGCACCCATCATGGTCAAATACCTCGTGATGAAGGCCAAGTTCCTTTTCGCCCTCGAGCAGCATTCCACGCTTATGGAAGAGCTCCGTATACTTCGCGCGGAGGAGCGCTCGTTGCGCCGGGGCAAGGATGAAGCACTTGATTCGGTCATGCGCATGGAATTTGGGTTAGTTATCTTTCATTCTTACTTCCTTCATCACCGGTCAAGGGAGGGGGGGGGGGGGGAGGAGGAGGGAGTGACTGACACGGCTTAATGGTGACCATTCTATTCCCAGACCAGCAATTGAACCACTATTATCAACGACCGGTGGTCCATCTCCACACGTTGAATCCTACCCACCCGAAGGGTATGCCCCACCTGAAACCCATCAATGAAGGCTAATGGACGCGTGGATGGACTTCATTTCTGGGCGAGGCTGTGTGTGATCAGCGGCCGCTGACCCTGCGGCCGAGCTTGCGTGGGGCGGCTCGCTCAGACCTCATTTTATTAGCACAGTTCAGGTCATGACCCCCGCTACCCCTACCCTGCGGGAAACCTGCTGGTTGCTTGACTTTTACCTTGAGATTCGGTTACTCAATCGGACTGTAGCGAACATCAGTTGCCAATCCTACTACTTCTTTTCCCGTCTTGTTGTAGCGGCAAGCAAAAATGATGCACGTTCTTTGGTCATTTCTGCCACACTGCCACGATGTGTGTGTTCTTCCCTCTCTTCTACCGGGCTCCGCGTACACGAAGGGCTGGCATGCTGGGAAATCGAAAAAAATCCAAATGCTTAACATGGTCCACACGCGTTTTTTTTTTGGCCTGCCTCTACTCACTAATGTAGGGAATATTCCCATACACGTGGTGGGTCTGTTATAATAATAGGTACACGGATAGCGCATGGTATCTGCACAGCTGTCTGTCGGGATCAGTCTGGTGTTTTTCTTTTCTTTTCTTTTCTTTTGCCTAACCTTTGCCGCGCCCAGACGTGTCCTAACCTACGGCCTGTCTTCTCTAACGTCCTTGTCAATCTAAGACTTGACACCACTATCACGGGGAATGTAACACAGTCGTGTGGTATCATGTTATATAGGTGCGGGTAGCGCAAATCATTCCCTTGCCGCTCATGTTTTCAAACCAAAGGGGATTGTCCGTCCGATACCTTCCCTGTCTTATGTGTTGTGTTGCAATTTTCTCCCCCGACCCCCTCGCCTTGTGTTGCGCTGACTCGGTTACTAATCGTTTCCCCCCCGACCGACCTTAGAGTGTGGTGTTAATGCGATGGGTTTGTTTTAACAACTCGTCCTGTATACCCACCCGTGAAATTGAAATCTTGCCCTTGAAGCGAGCCTACAGCATACAATAATCTTTGATTTTCTGACTTTCAAGGTCGTAAAAATGGTAACGTGACACGCCAAATGAGGGTGTCGCGGAGTCCAAAAGAGCGCCACCACTGAAGAGTGCCACCGCTCAAGACAAAGGCACAAACCACAAACACAAAGATAAAGACACACAAAGAGATATTGAACAATGGAAAAGTTGGACGGTGGCGGCTGGTCCTCCACACAGGCAGGCTATAAAACTATGTGTGGCATGCCCAGAAATCGATACTAGTCCTTCCCCCGTTTACATTCCATACACATCTTTTTGCCTCACACTAACCTCCATCCCATCCGAACACTTTCCATTCCATTGACTCTCTATCATCATCTAACACGACCCACAACCATATAGTCAATAATGGCATCTGACGAGACCACCAGGAAGGACATCCATCAGAGAGGTCGTCCCCTCCGACGACAACGTGCTAGTATGCCCATGCAAGATACTGAAAGTGGCTTGCATCCTGAGGTGGGTAGCCCAATCCAAGTCCCTCACCCCCACAACAGTTTAATTTCAATTGACAATTGGCACGCGCGCGTGCGACTTTAACAGAGAATGACAACGAGGAAGTTACAGAAAGAACGCTCGATGCGTATCCCTGCCATTGAGAACGACATGCTGAACCGCATCGGGGTGTCTAAGTCTGGAAAAAAGGCGGTATTGCGCGCTACCAGGACCAAGATGGGCAGCAGGTCGAGAAGCCCGTTTAAGGATTTGCTTTCTGTAATGGCACGCACTGAAGATATCTTGCAAGGGCCACTTGGTAGTGGTGGTGGTGGTGGCCCAGCAGCGCGCCGCTCCTCTTCTACCCCTCGGACATCTGCCTTGGCCTCGCACGGCTATCGCTCGATCTCTCCTGTGTCTTCCCACCTAGTTGACTCACCTTCTGCGAGTAGAAGCGGCGTCGAAACGCGAAGCAAGAAGAAATGTGCCGCGGGAGAAAGAGGCTCAGTTGTTGTGGTTGTTTCCTCTCCATCTTCTAAGGCCTCTTATTCTCCCAGTGATAACCCGCCTCCTTCTCTTTCCTCGGACAAAACCTTGCCCACCCCATCTGCTTCTGTTGCTATTCCGGGGCTCAGTCAGCCTGCACTTGTATTGGACCTTCCACCAGTAGTAGACTCCTCAACTTCCCAGAAACGACCCTCCGTTCCTATTCCTGATCACAACCCCCCTTTACTTTCAGACGTAGACGTCCAGGAAGAGCGTTTCCAGGATCAGGGTGAGGGAAGGTCGGCGATCTCGAGCGGCATGGTTCATAGTGACGCGTCCTCTGATACGGGCAGCTGTCCTCCGATAGATGCCGTCCGCCGCGAGTCTTCGAACGGTGGGAACAATCAGAAACTGGGTGACGCTCAAATGGAAGACGCGGCCAACTGCTGCGTGGAGTCCATTTTGCCCGATTTCGATTTCTCCACCACTGCGAACGCTGCTCAGGCAACTGCGATGAAAGAATCTTTGCTGTCTCAAATCGAAGCGCGTAATAATAATAATGGAGAAAAATGGAACGACCTTTTGGGATTCATTAAAAGCCTGTTGCCCGATGAGATTTCTGAGCTCATCAAGACCGCGGCGCGTGCAGGACGCCGAGCGCGAAGTCGAATCACGGGTGGTTTGATGATAGATTCGGACAGCGACAATGGAGATGGAGAGGATGATGATGATACTCGTTCGCATGAGAAGTGAGTTTATTTCTATTACTGAACGTTGCCGTCCGTCCTTTGATCTCTGACGAAATATGAAATTTTTTTTTTTCTTTTGTCGTTCAGTGGGCAGCGGCCGCGACTCCCGAGCGAGGAAGCATCGGTCTTCAATAACTCTGAATCGGATGGGGAGATACCGTCTATGACGCTCGAATGGGATATCCACTCCCACAGTTCTCGCGATAAAGGCAAAGGAAAGGCGCGCGCCAATTCACCATCTCCTTCATCTCCGACTCCAGTCTTCGCCTCACGGACTCATGTCCCTATCGACTCTTCCTCTTCTGGCGCTTTCGATGGCAACCCCCCTGCATCTGCGTCTGCATCACGCAAGCGTTCCTTATCCCCAGGGAACGCCTCTGACGATAAACCCCCCATCAAACGACAAAAGCAAGAGCGAAGCCCCCAGAAAACTATTGGGGTCTTATCCTCCCCTCAGCAGCGCAAGCACCGACGCCCACTCAGACGCGAGGGGGCATTCGACTTTTCCAAGCCTCCTCCACCGCTCCCTCGTTGGAAGGACATTCATAGGTACGACGATCACGACCGGTTGCTGGCGAAGAGGCATTTGATACACGTGGACCTGGTCAAGAGCTGTTTAGATGAGATTCATAACTCGGACGTCTCGAGTTGGCGATCTCGTCCCCCCGTCGTTGTCACAAGCGATAGCAGTCCAGGAGCGAGCAGCTCTCGTGGTGATCGTGATGGCATAGCGCTCAATGGTGGGCCTTACACTCCACGTGACAAAGTAGTCCATGATTGGACCCAGCGCCGTAATTGGATGTTGCGTGTTGAGGTACAAGCGTTACAACAGCGGAGGAGGAAACGACAACAGCGACGGTTTGCCTCTTCTTCCTTAGACTTCCCTTCCCTCAACAACAACGACGAATACCACGCTCGCGGGTCTGACCTCGCGCGCTGTCTGAAGAACAAGATCCACCGTCGTCGTCAGCGATACCATCGTCGTCTTGTGCGTCGCGCACATCGTCTTGGAGAGGAAGCTCCGCCTCCCCCGCCTCCTTTGGACACGACTAGGGAGTTGTGGGACGAGGAAGCGGAATTTGAGGCGTCGTGGAATGCGTTGCCCTCGTCACTGGTACAGCCACCACCACCACTACTGTCATCGGGTTCTCCTACTCGTGGTCAGGAGGCGGTGGCCAGCACGTCCGAATTTGAAACGGGCGATATCACGGAGCCAGATACGGATTATGAGGAGGGTTGGGATGACGACGACTGGTTGAGGCCCAACTTTCAGAAGGATTACAGTGTGCGGCTTGGAACGACGCAATATCAAGTGGAACCGAATTTTTGGACCATTTACTAACTAACCCTGAATGTGTAACGATGACGGTGCGTGGACACAAAAAAATTTCAATTCAACCCCTTCTTCCAACTTATTTTTATGGCGGCCAGGTTATACTTAGTTTTTTGTTTTGAAAGAATGAATGATCGTATTTAGTTTTTCTTTTTCGGTTCTGACTTTTTTTTTTGCTTTTTTTTTTCTTCAATCACTCACTTTGTTCCTGTTTTTTGTTTGTTTGTTTTTTGTTTTTTCGGCGGAATCTGGTATTTGTATTTGTATTTGTAAAGAAAAAGAGAAAAAAGAAATACTACAACCAATGTTTGACTATGCCGATGAGTGGTGTTCTTATTTAAAATTTTAACCTTGTCATCGAGATGGAGAGAGAGAAAAAGGGCCAGGAACCAACCCACAGCACAGTCTTTTAAAATGAGACCCCGCAGTCCCGTTTCGTTTGGGCTGGCAGCAGAAAGGCCCGCCCAGATATATATATATATATTATTTTATTGTCAGTTTAAACGGAGGGTCGTCGTTGTCATCGGCAAGAAGGACGGGTTGGATGATCGGACGCCGGGTTCACAAAATAAATCGGAATCGGTGCGATATTTAAGACACCAGATTGGGTATCGTAGAATCATCTTCATTTTTAATTAACTCTAATTAATTCTAAAAAACTTTGGCCCGTGTTTGTTTGCTCGGTTCCCGGGTCATTGTCATTGTCATTGTCGTTGTCTTGTGTTACAATTGCGTGGATGAATTGGGTCCAAGTTCAGTTCAAGCATAACATCGCATCAAATTTAGTCGGTCGTATGTATGATCTATACATCCGTTTTTTTTTTTGAGAGGGCGCCTCCAGAAAATTTTTGTGTTTGACAGGTGCGGGCCCCTAACCCGCTGCTGGTCCGAGAACGAACAACCGCGCGTGCTTCTTCGATGAAACCCAAGTGGCTTCTGTTGCTGTTACTGAAGCGAAAGCGAACTGAGGCGGGGCGGGGATGATGTGTGTTTCGGAATCAGCGAGAAGAACGGAGTAAAATGAGCGTGTATGCGTGCGTTCAGTGCGGTGAAGTTTGAACTTCCGTGCATATACCTACCTACCTACCTAACCTAACCTAAACTATCATTCTGGAGGAGACGCGGAGACGGGGATGAAGGGGTCAGCACCCTAATTTCAATTGGGGTAGTTCCATATACTGAACTGGTGGTAGTCATTAGAGACGCACCTGTGTCTATCAGTACCAATTTACAACCCAACCAAACGAGCGAGTCCAAAGGTCCACGAACATATTCATTCTTTTCCACTTTGGCACCAGAACGAGAGACAGGCGGGGGAGGGGGGGGGGGGACGAGGGGGGACACGTTCGAAGAATGAGGTCCCTTTAGGAGCAACTGCTGGAACCGTAACGTTCAACCCTCTCGGACTCAGGCTCCCAGGTTGGGTGGAAAAGGAAGGAGAGAAACCCTGATCGGTAAGTTAGCCAAGCGGTGATTGCGGAAAAGTAAGAGTAAGAGTGAGAGTAAGAGTAAGAGTAAGAGGAGGAGATGAAGAGTAAAAAGGAATCCTCTTGCCCCCTTCCCCACAACACAACCACACTTGGCCCTTACCCCCTAGGTGAGGTTCGTTTATTCATTCATTTTTTATTTATTTTCTTTTTTCAAGGTGGTGGGTCGAATTTGCAAACCTTTGCAAAAAAAAACAAAAAAAAAAGCTAAAACGGAGGTGGCCGTGGCAGTCGGTAGCTAACTCGTGGCGCTGGCCGTTAAACCCCGCGGCGGACGGGGGGAGTGATGGTGATGATGACGGTGACGGCGACGGGGAAACGGGATGAATTTAATTAATTCGGATCAATCAATTCTGCCTCGCCTTGCCTACTCTCCTCCCCTCCTTTTTTTTTACCCTCTCTTTTCCCTCTCCTATATATATATATCTCTCATTTACATTTAACTTTTGCTTGTTTACTATCAGAACGGGGCGGTTGGTTGGCAAGTGAGGGAGAAAAAAAATAAAAATAAAAAGGAAAGGAAAATGCTAGGACGTGCTTAAGATGGCACGGGCAGTTTAAACAGAACAGCAGAACGAATTCGGGTTGAACCGGAATTGAATCCCTGTCGTCCGTCTGTCTCTCTTCCTCCTCCTTCTTCCATTCTGTTCCCCTTTCTTAACGCAGCAACAGATATCCTCTGTTCAACTCTACTCGTCTGTCCTGCGCGAACCACTTTTCAACTTCACTTCTTTCAAAATCCCAACAAACTGAACACGTCATTTTTCCCTTTCCCCTTCCCCTTCCCCTTCCCCTTTTCTAATAAACAAAAAAAAAACAACAACAAAATTCTCATAGTTCTCAAGCTTACTCGGCACTGGAAACGTTTTCGGTCGTTTCGTCTCTGGAGTCTTTCTAGATGCTTCCATACGTCGTGAAAATCTAAGTTCTGTGTGTTCTGTCTTCTTGCTATCGGGATTATCCTACCATACGGCGCCGTTTTGAATGATTCCATTTCTGCACTCTGTGATATTTCCAAACCATCATCCAAGGGCCTTGGCAATAAAAATAATAATAATAATAATAATAAAGAAACGGTGGTCGCCGTTGCAGCATACAGGGTAGGCCCTCTCCGTTATTCAATCCATTGACGTAGGGGCTGACATGGGATTTTATGTGTTGACTGACGTGGGCATGTGGACCTCCACACCCCCGCCTTCTTCATCTCCGGAAATTCTGGTTTTTCGTTGATCGGTCAGTTGGCCAATGGTAATAGCTAATGATCCTTTTTTTTGAATATCACCGGAAACCGACCAAGAGGGGTATCTTTATCTTTTTTTATATTGAAATAATATCCTGCCGTTATTCGAGCTTCCAACACTTTATCATCCCATCCTATCCCATCCTATCCCAAAAGTTTGGACTCGTATCAGACTAGCGCTCAAACGCTCAACCTCAATCTTCTTGCAAATGCCCAAAATGTTTTCATCCATCACATCCCTAGCCGGACCGCTTCCGCGCTAGTAAGATTAATTTCAGGGGGCTTATAAGACCCAGCCCCCCGCATCATTTTCATCCTTTAGGACCAATCTTCGCCTCTTCGCTGCTCTAGTCCATTCTTTTTAACTTTTTGCAACGAGAGCAACCTGCAGTATGCGTATCTTCCGTATTCTTCCCATCCTCAGCCTACTCTTCGGAGCTCGTGCTTCCTCTCTTGATTCCCGTGAGCCAGCCTCGCATCCTCTAGATGCACGCGCCCTCCTCGACGTCTGCGCAAACGTCGACGTGGATCTCGTAGTCCCTAACTTGTTGGGCTTACTGACCGCCGTTGGCAGAATAGGTGAAGTTTAACTTTTCAAAAAACCTTGTGGCCCCCGTGGCCGATCTCGGGCTCTCCGTTGGGGTTTTTTTTTCTGATTTCCGGCTGAACTGACTTTGGGGGATGGACACAGATGTCTGCCTTTGTCTGTCGGCGCTTCCCCTTTTCCTCGAAACCAATGTTGTCGCTATTCTGGCCGTTACAATCGCCGGTGAAAGCGTTGTCACTGACATCCTGACGAACCTTGTATGTGTCGAATGTCATCGTCGATGTCGACGTCAACGTTGAATAGTGGCACGTGCCTGACTTTTGGACTTTTTTTTAGATCATCGGTGCTGCCCCCAATGCTCACTGCGTCTATCCGGACCACAGCACTCCCATTTGCATTAATGGAAACCCTTGCGGGTTCCAATGCACGGACGGTTTTACACCTTATCCGCCCCAGTACCCGACGACATGTGTCTGCAACGCGCCTTATATGGTCTGCAACGGCCAGTGCGTGCCTCTCGCCTCATGCCCTACAAGCAAGCCCCGAAGTTATTCCAAGAGGCGCTGGGTTGGCAGCGGCACTTGCGCGGAAAAGGGACATGAATGGACAGCCTGTGGCGTCTTTGGTGGGGGTGCGCGAGCGTGGGAGTGCGTCAATACAGCGCGCGATCTCGAGAGCTGTAAGTGTGCCTGTTCCCTCCCTCCCCCCTCCCCCCTCCCCCTTCCTTCCTTCTCCATATGTCTCGCGCACGTAAACGTCCAGAAAAATTTGATAATGGATGGGGGGTTTTTCCTGCTCACTTTTTCTTTTGTCAGGTGGTGGATGCGCGTTACCTTTGACACCTTACTCTCCGATTGGTAAGGACTGTACCGCGCTTCCTGGAGTCGCGGACGTCTCCTGTCTTTCTGGCCGATGCGTCGTCCACCGCTGCCTGCCCGGACACGTCCCCACGATCGATGGCACCGGTTGCGTCTCCAAACATATGACGATCTCGCACCCTCATATTGCCGACCCGGATTTAGATAACGAAGCCGAGTCGATGCCGGCGAGGCTTTACGGCCTCGAACACGTTCCTCTTCAGAGGAACTAAAGCAGTCAGTTCACCGATGATAAGCGGGTAGGGTAATAAACGGGAAAGAGCAACATAAAAACATCGAAACTAAACCAACTGTCTCTCCACGACGTTCGAATCGAAACTTGGATTTATTTTTCTCTCGTCGACGCTCCTTGTTCGTTTTCTTCATATCCTATGAGAGAGTCTTTTCTCGGATAGTACGACTGGATCTCGATTTCTTTCTTCCTTCTCTTTCGCTTTTTTTCTTTTTGACCAGGTTTTGGAGTGTGCACCTCTTTCTTGTGTGTGTGTTACACATACAACAATACCAGCGCTTCTGTCGCGAGCATCGTTAATTAGAAATGATCCATTCCAAACATGCATTTTTTTGAGGGCCTAAGTAATTTTGCCTCGAGGCGGCGATTGAAGGGTCTAAAGTCCATCCCATAAGTAACAACATGTTAGTTGTGCCTGTGGCGCCTTGTCCGTTCTACGCCGTGGTGTCGCCGCATCCAATCGTGAAACCGCGTTCACTAACTCTGTCTGTTCTTATCAGTAGTAAAAAAACAAACAAAACAATTAAACCCAGCCAGTCCCACAGTTTCAACAGCTCCCGGAAGGAAGGGGAGCGGAAACCGGGATAGAAGAAAGGTTTTTTTTGACACTGACCCCCGGAGAACAAAACTTACCTAAATGCTTCTTAGAACTTGTGTGTAAAGGTTTTTAAGCGAAAAAAAAGGTGTTGCCGACACCTCTAGTAGTTTTTTATTTTATTTTTTTATTCTTATTTGTATTTATTAGCGTGTGATCGTAGGGGAGAAAGGAGGAAGAGAAGGAGGAGGACGAGGGGGGGGAGAGAGAGGTAGGTGGTGAAGCACCGGAAAAAAAAAAAAAAACGGATTTTCCCCACCACCTTCCAATGGGCATAACTTCACCAAACCCACATACGCGTATTTTTTTTTTTGTTTTTGTTTTTGTTTTTGTTTTTGGTGATTATTTGGTCATGTCATGTCATGTCAGGCCCCTTTGGGAAGGACTTGGCAGGGTGGGTGGGCGTGTGGCCTAACTAAATGATTCATTCAGTTCATTCCAACGAAAACTTTGTCCAATCTTTCCCATGCAACTCACCCACCCCCCCACTCACCCCTCACCCCACCCGCATGCATGCAGACAGACAGACCGGAGAAGGCCCCTTGCACCCGAAATCGAAATCAGAAGTATGAGCGCGTAAGGTTTATCAAAACTGGCATTTGTAAACTAAAGGTAAATGAAGGGGGGTTAGCGGAAGAAGGGGAAAATGAAGATAACGCATGCGCTATGATATGGGTTCATGTAAACGAATGGGGGAAGGGTGGAGGTGGAGGTGGAGGTGGAGGTGGAGGTGGATGTTATACGTTACACGGCTCGCTCAAGGATATTCAGTCCTTTGATGTGGATGATGCAGATCAAGGGGCATCAAAACTCGTAGATGCGCCCATATATAAATAAAGCCTGGGGGGTTGGGGGGTTGTAATAGCAATGTCGCTAAAAGCCTACGACTAGTACAAAATAAAACAAAATTCGAGGTCAGGGGTACGAACTACTGAGAGGCACATACGCGGCGCGGTGTGTATTTAATTTGTTTAATTTGTTTAATTTATATTTAATTATAATAATTTGCGGAGGCATCACCGGCACCGAATTGATAACACATGACATGAGGCTGTGCAGTACGTGTGTATCTCGGGTATCTCCGCTATGCACCCCAAGTCTCATGCCCACGTGAGCCACCCCCACACACCAAAATCATCTTTGCATGCGTGATCTTCAAGTTCCAAATAAATCATCACTAAATTGAATCAGTAGCAAAAGAAAAGCATAAAAAAAAAACTAATGTCCACAACATAACACAAACACAAAAAAGAAAAAGGCTATAGAAGTGAGGTGAGGTTAGATAGAGCCACTGGAGATATCTCCTAATGCTGCAGAATGCCTAATATGTCATGCCAGACCCACCAACCACCTGTTGTTGATGTAGCAAAGGTGATGCAGTTGGTGTCTGTCCACCATGTGGTGGCAATACCTGAGGTGCCAGACTGTGAGTGTAATGTCTAGTGCTGGACATTTGTCATGATGTGTGTGCTTGTGTAGCTAAGTCAATTGATAGTTCTTTGTTCACCATATTATAGGTGTACTGAGGGAGAAATGAGAGGTTAATGCCAAGGAGCTAATCCCTTAGACACTGTTGAGCAGAAAGTGCCTGAAGCACAAGAGTGTTCTTAGTCAAGTCTCTTAGAGTCTGTCCAGAAGACTAGGGTGTGAAGGTTTGGTTAAATTAACTGAAAAAAGACTGGAACCAGACCAGACCAAACCAAAAAAAGACTGAAAATCAGTCCCAGTTAATGCACCTTCACTTCATGCAGTTAACTGGTCTTACATCTTCAAGCATCACCAAAAGACTGATAAAAACCAGTCTTTTTATGTCATTTAATTCATAATGCCTTTGCTGTAATATAATGCTGTTGTATAATGTAGATAACATGAAAGATGCCTGTTGAAAACTGCACAGAATGCACAGAATTTGTAATGCCTGGTGTGTGTCATGAACTGACACCCTAGAAATCTCCTGACCCCTAGAAATTGCTGGATGCTCTCAGAGACCCTGCAGAACCCTCAGAAATGAAGGTAACCCTAGATTAAGACCAGAGAAGGGCCAGTCCAGACTAGGGCCAGACTCCTGCCAAATTGGAGACCTGTGGGAAGAATACTAACAGAACCCCACAATGCCTAAACAGCAGTCCACAGACTGCAGACTGCAGATTTCTAAGCCCACAAGTGGGGATATTCTTATTGGTGGATCAGAGGGGAGTTAAAGTGAAGTAAACCTCCCCTAAAGTAGTGCACAGACCAAAGTCCCAGTTGTAATTATGTATATAAACCCTTTGGGAATAGAATGGACAGCTCCTGTGACAGAATTCTCCCTGCGACGTTACTAATGACTTGACATTGTGTTTCACCGGTGTTTTGCTTACTGAGGGCCTAACCCCTCCTAATTCTCCTTAGTTCTAGCTCGTTCTACTGCACAACCATTTAGATATTATATCATAGAACTAGAACCTTCTATTTACTATGACATAGCTAGAACTACATGTATTTAAAGACCTACTAGAGTAGAGAGACAGACTAAGTCTGTTCTCTTGTGTTCAATCCAAGGTGCTTCGGACTTCATTGAATCCTCTCAGTTAGAGCCCCACTTGAACTCTCCAAGATGTGACTTGGAGAGCCTTCATCATCTTGAACTTGTTGCAGGACTTAGAGTCTCTGCCGTCGACTTTGAATCTCACGCGCGTGCCCTCTGACTTCGTTGTGGGCTTGAACTGAATTTGCTCTTACTGTGACCTTGAATCTTGACTTGGAAGACTTGCTCCTGTCCGACCCCGACACAGTTCCGCACCTAACTGTGACAGCTCCAGACTGTCCACTTGTGATCTGGTTCCTGATTACCTAGGAGACTAGCCCCACCTTGTGGAAGGCTTCTCACCCCTTGCTATTGAACTGTTCACTTCATGTCTTTGCACTTTCACCCTCACTCTCATCTTTTGTCCCACTTCCAAATCCTCCCCTTTGCATACAACCCACTGTCCAGGCAGTCAACTAGTGATTGGCAGGGGTAACCCTGGGGTATCCTCATTGGTACCTGTACCCATACCCATACCTGTCACTATGGGTACAGGTAACCCACAGGTTACCTGCAGGTCACCTGTGAAAATGCATGCAAGTTCTTTACTTGCATTGTGCATTTCAGATGACCAGCCTGGGCCTTCCCGGACCAAGGCAATACACAACGCATTCATTTGTGGCTGCTTAAGATCCCTCAATGACTCTTGTTTTATGTTTAGAAGATTAAGATAATTTATTATTCCATTTTTATCTTATTATTCTGCTTTCAATTTTATACAAGCACAACTAAAATCCACCCCAGTATACAGAGATGATTAGATAGGATGTTATAGAACATTGATGAAGAGCCTGTCAGATAACTGCACAGAATGCAAAAAAATTTGATGAACACATAGACATTGGCAGGGGTAACCCCTGGATAATTGTTTTGATACCTGGGTTACCCATAAAATGAAATGTGTGCAAGTTCTTTACTTGCATTGCGCATTTTAGACATCCAGCCTGGAACATCCTGGTCAAGGAGATATGCACTTGGACACAATGCATTCATTCATGGCTCCTTAAGATCCCTCAAAAATTACTGTTTTATGTTCATAAGATTAAGATAATTAGTGATTGGCAGGGGTAACCCTGGGGTATCCTTGTTGGTACCTGTACCCGTACCTGTGGGTTACCCACGGGTTACCCATGAAAACGCGTGCAAGTTCTTTACTTGCATCGCGCATTTCGGATGACCAGCCTGGGCCATCCCGGACCAAGGCGATAAGGACTTGGACACCACGCATTTGTTTATGGCTACTCAATATCCCTCAAAATTTGCTGGTTTGTGTTCAGAAAATGAAATGGATACTTTATTTACATTATTATTTCATTATTTTGGTTTAATTTCATACAAGCACAACTGTTTTTTTGTTTTTTTTTTGTAATTGACTTCATAACATGCTTGCGGGATGGTGCCCAATTGCGCGGCCACATCAGGAGAAACAATGTAGCTACTACTACTACAGACAATGAGTGGGAGCAACAACAAAATGATTTTATAACGTGCTTGCAGGACAGTGCCCAATCGTGCGGCCACATCAGGAAACAACGTAGCTACTACTACTACAGACAATAAATGGGAGTGACAACAAAGTGTCATGGTGTAAAACCTGGGAGAAAAAAACAGTGTAAACTAAGGTAAATGGCCATCCGAAACAGAGACTGTTCAAGAACAAAGAAAGAAAAAACTTACCAAGTCCTACATATCCACCAGCAAACTCAATCCGGCTCACGTGGTCGATGGGAAGCGATGGGCTTGACAAACGTTCCGCTTCTTGGTAGCTGCTGTCCAGAGTGGGTGATTGGAGCCATTGGGAGGCCGGTCTATTGACAGGGAGTAGGTGTGGTAGTCGCTGCCAGCCGTGTTCTCAGAGGGAGCCACGTGGGCGCGGTCACAGAGTCATTCCTCACGCCAATTGTCATAGGCACGGAGGCAGGAGAGGGCACGCCACTTCAGAGAAGGGCGTTTGTCCAGGTCACGAAGGGACATTGTTGTGCAGGAATGGGTAGCAGCCTTCGAGGAAGCCATCATGGGATGGTAAGTCTTGACCGCTGGAATCCACATGAACTTGAGGTGGGTCTGGGAAAGTTGACAGCAAAGTGGAGAGCGACCACTGGAAAAGCACGAAGTCGCCAGTGAACTTGCGTGGGTTGTGTGAGCGGAGGGAGAGGAGGAAGGAAGAAGAGGAGGCAGTCAGTACCACAGACAGAGGAACCAAGGACTCACCCAGAAAATTGCAGAGCCAGCTCATGGTGCGAGCCAGCCCAAACAACTCCATGTCAGCCCTAGTGACTCCCAAGCCCCAACACCACTCCATGATCCACTCACCCCGTTGATCCATAAGGGTCACTGCAGTGGCCCCCACTACCTTTTTGTTGCCATGGCCTGCGCTGGATAGGGACATGGCAACATGTACAAGGATGACCAACACACGAGGCTGGGAAAGATGCGCGGCAAGGGCATCCTTGCTGAGTTGAGGGTGGGTAACCCCATTGTAGGAGACGTGGTCGCCCCACTCTGGGAGTTCCCAGGGGGCGAGTGCAAGCACATCCACTGGGCAGGCCAGTGGAGGGGTGCGTGCCGCCAGCATCATAAGTGGTGTGGGTCGTGCTGGCTGCATGTGTTGTCGAGGCCGAGACAAGGGGGCCCAAATGGCATCATCTGCCTCAGTGGAAAGGTGGATGGATGGTTGGGACCGGGGAGGGAGGGACGAGTAGCGGAGTGAAGTGGTGTCTGTGAGCTTCTGCATATAGTGAGTCATGGAGAGAAGGCGTACCAGTTCATGGGAGCCGTGTGGAAAGACCCAGAGACCACTTTGACCATGTGGTTGGTGACTCCCTGTAGGAGCTTGATCAAGCCAGCAGCTTGTTTGGATCGGACCCAGAGCTGGGAGCCATAGGTGAGGACAGGGTGGCAAATGGCGTTCAGAGCAAGACACCAGTTGGCCATGTGAACCGATTGGAGGGAAGCACATGGACGGCAGCACTCAAGCGACTGTTATTCTGTGCTTCTGTGCATTTCTGCGCATTTTGGAAAATGGGCCCGGTCAGACCCGAGGAGATAAGATTGTGCAACTGTCCTGCATTTTCAGCATACAGTTCCACTTCCTTTGCGTGCCCCTTTGCCTTGTACCCAGTACCTCTCATTCTAACCCACTTTTGTCATACGATAAGTATAAATAGTTACTGTGTGCATACATTGTACTAGTAAATAATGCCAGTCAAATCAAATCCCAATCTTCCTCAAGCTCCTCCTCCTCTCCCTCAACCTCTGGGAGGATAGTTGCAGCTTTTACATCACTATTCTTGACATATCCCAGCTTGCTCCATTCCCCAACCATCATCAAAGCTCGAGTTGACTGAATTGAGAGGCGAGAGCAGAGGTGTGACAAAAGAATGCGGCCTGTGCTGAAAACGCGCTCAACATTCACAGATGTTGCTGAAATATGTGTATTTGTTACAACCTCTGCCGTCCGTCCCCGTTTTCTTTCTACTGCCCAATGACGACCCCTCCTTGCCACCCACTTTGCACTTTTCAATCACATCCCCATTGTGGGATCCGTCACATGCCCTGCTCCCATCCCCGTGATCTGCTTTGTATATGTTGACCCGATGTTTACCTATGTTTGCATTCTTATCTCCTTATCGTTAAGACCGGACATTTACTTAATACCCTATCAGAAGCTAGACTTTACGCCATCTGCTTCCATATATTCGGGCCCACTTGACTCCATATCCTTATCTCGTAGATGCCTGTTGAGTTATGTATATAAGCCCACTGTAGCTACCTTGTAAGCCTCAGACTCGACTTATTGAATACATCAGTGCCTGTCTTCTGGACATCCCTTTGGATCTTTGACTCAGGTTGTCTCAAGTGCTTCTGGCACTTTTCCGCTCAACATTGTCTTAGGGGGTGCCCCTCTGACTTTGACTCGTCCCACTCAAACTCCAAGAAGCCTTATTGGTTTCTTATCTGAACTCATGAACCACGCTGTCACACAAGTTGTGTGGAATGTCCCGCACCGGGCATAACATCAAGTCGAGTCTCTCATTGTGGCTTCCAGCCGCAGTCAGACCTTATTTTGAGAAGAACTCATTGAACGAAGAGACGAACATAATCTTTCACAGCAAGTACTTGGCTCTGCCACCTGGAAAGATTTTGAGTCTGAGTTTGGATACTACGTCTATCACGATGGAAGATACCAACCGGTAGAATACGATGACGAAAAGAGAGTTTGGTATCATATCCGATACTCGGATAGCCAACACTCTTGGGTCACTACAGGACCCACCCCACCTGAATTTGGACTAGGACTGTGGAGAGAAAATCCCCTGGCCATTGTCACGGACTCTGAACCAGAAGAGTACGTAGAAGAACATAGTGAAGAAGCACTGGTATTAGTGTCAACTACAACCCCAGTTGCACCGGCAGTTGTCACGATCAGAGCCCCTGCTTTGACAACTCCTCAGATATCCACATGATCCACTAGCACCACCACCCCGACTAAACAAAAGATGTCCACTATTGCCGCCCAACTCCCAGACCCAGCCCCTCCACCCCCGCCACCTCCGCCAGTCATGATGCCACCGAACATACCCCCACCCTCTGGACGACTGTCAGGAGTACTACCCCAGACATTCACCGGGGATCGCTCGCAGAGCAAGAAATTCATGTTGGAGTTTACGACGTTCAAAAACTTCAACCATGATGTTCCCCAGATCATAAACCCGTTCCAACATGCCAACCTGTTCTTGTCTCTGATAAGAGGGGAGGCCGTAGATGACTGGACCATGGAGCAATTGGAGTGGCTAAATGAACAAATCGAAAGTGGTTGTCGTACCACTAATGAAGTCCTCTGGGAAACTATTGCTCAGAGATTCAAAGATGCATTTACAGACAGACAGGCCAAGCAGAAGGCTGCCCGAGAGTTGAAGTCCCTCAAATGGAGAAAGGGGAGCTGGATGCCTATGTAGCAAAATTCAGAAGCCTGGCCAACAGGGCAGGGTACAATACAGATGAAGAGGCAACGCTGGACCTTTCTCACAAGGATTGCCCAACCCACTGGTTAAGAATATCATCCAGTTCCACCACCCCCAGGACTGGGATGGATGGGTCAATGCTGCTCACTGACAGCAGCAAGATTACCTCGACTTCCAGACATGTTTCAGAGTCGACACTAAGAAGGGAAAGACCCATGACCAGTGGAAGGCTGCCTTCGGGGTCAAACCCCTCACACCCCCAAAGGGACCAAATGCAATGGATACCTTGGTGGATAGATCCAGAGTGCGGGTTGCACTTACTGAAGATGAAAGGCAGATGTTGATGAAGGAAGGAAGATGCTTTTGCTGCAGAGCGCTGGGCCATATGTCGAGGGAATGCCCGAAGAAGGGAGCACGAGTGGCGGAAGCAATGGTTGCACCTATCTGTAACAATCCACCCACTGTTGACAAAAGACACCCACAAAAGAAGAAAAGGTGCAAGAAATATGGGCAAACATGATGAAGGAAAGCGAGGAAGTAAGGGCCATTTTGGTAGAAAAGGCGTTTCCAAAAAGGATTTTTGACTGGCTCAACCCCTTTGGCCTGGGTGAGCATTACATGTAACCTCTGTGTATACTAGTCACTTCAAATCACTGAAAATACCAGTACATTTGAGACTACACAGAGGACGGCCGACCGTGACATCCTGATAGACTCAGGGGCCACTGATAACTTCATCAGCCGCGAATGGCAAGAACCATGGGTTGGGGATGCTGGAACTCCCCCAGGAAAAGAACATCTGGAATATAGACGGAACGCCAAACAAAGCCGGAAGAATTACCCACTACACTGACCTCAATGTCCAAGTAGGGGAAAAACGAAAGTGATCCGATTCCTTGTCACCAATCTAGGAAACGAAGATCTAACCCTTGGATATCCATGGCTGGCTGCATTCAAACCAAAGATCAATTGGAGCAACGCAACCATGGATAAGGAATTCTACCCTGTCCTTATTACGTCATTAGGATACGATTATGCCATCCGACATGCAAAAGCTCAGGAAGAGGACGCAGACTGCTGTTATGTCACAAAGTATCAGAACTTGCCCAGAAGGCAGTAGAAGGGCATACAGAGAAGACCTTTGAAGAGGTGGTACCAGAAGTTTATCACCAACATTGGAAGGTATTCTCAGAAGAAGAGTCACAATGCTTTCCACCCGCGCGACCTTGGGACCATGCTATTGATTTACACCTGATACCCCATCTGCCATCGATTGCAAAATTTATCCATTGTCCCAGAAGGAGCAAGTGGCACTCACGACGTTCCTTGAAGAGCATCTTGCAAAGGGATACATCCGCCCATCAAAATCACCATATGCATCACCTTTCTTCTTTATCAAAAAGAAGGATGGTAAACTTCGACCTGTTCAGGACTACCGACGGATAAATGCCCATACCATAAAGAATGCTTATCCCCTCCCCCTCATCTCCGAACTCATTGATACCATGCGGGACAAGTCCCTCTTTTCCAAGATGGATGTCCAGTGGGGATACAACAACATCAGGATTAAGGAAGGAGACCAATGTAAAGCAGCATTTAAAACCAACCAAGGGCTCTTCGAGCCGAATGTCATGTTCTTTGGCCTCACCAATTCACCTGCCACCTTTCAATCCATGATGAATCACATCTTCTGTGACCTCATCCTCACGGGCGAAGTAGTGGTGTACATGGACGATATCCTTGTGGCTACAACGGACAATTTGGCCCATCACCGAGAATGGGTTCACCAGGTATTGGATATTTTACGGGAACACGACCTATATCTCAAACCGGCCAAATGTTCATTTGAACAGCCAAGTGTAGAATACCTAGGGGTTATCCTGGAAGGAGGACGTGTCCGGATGGATCTGGTAAAAGTACAAGGAATCCGGGAGTGGCCCATACCCATGTGTACCAAAGACGTGCAATCCTTCATTGGGTTCTGCAATTTCTACCAACGATTTGTACGAGGTTTCTCGGGAATTGCCCAACCATTGAATGGGCTATTGAAAAAGGATGTACCTTGGCACTGGGGAGACGCGCAGCAACGAGCCTTTGAACAGATCCGAGACATTGTAGGCTCAGAACCAGTCCTTTTGCAACCAGACCTAGAAAAACCTTTTGAACTCGAAGTTGACGCCTCACACTTTGTGAACGGAGCAGTACTAAACCAACAGGATGTGACAGGGTTGCTCCATCCAGTCACCTTCTATTCGGAGACATTCTTGCTGGCAGAACGAAACTACGACATTTGGGATAGAGAACTGCTTGCCATTGTAAAAGCGTTACGACATTGGTGACCGTACCTAGCAGGGACCCCCCACAAAACCATTATCCACACCAACCACTCCAACCTGCTGTACTGGAAGGAACCCCACAAGATTAGTCGACGGGTTGCTCGTGAAGTCCTAGAATTGGAGGAATATAACTTCGTATTGAAACACATCACAGGGAGTTGCAATGTGCATGCAGATGCTTTGTCACAATGGCCAGATTTGAACAATGGAGCAGAGGACAACAATGATGTCACAGTCCTTCCTGAAGAAGTCTTTGCAAAAACTGCCATCGTGAGCCTCCACAACATGGATTTATGGGCCCAAGTGTCCCAAAATATGAATCAACAACTATGTCAATCATGGGCAGATGCACACAATTTAAAGAAGCTTGATGGCCTTTGGTGGAAGGATGGGGACCAGCTCGTTGTCACTGGTGGCGACAACATTAAGAGGGGGGTGATCCATTTTCACCACGACCTTCCCTCTGCGGGCCACCCCGGCATTGCAAACACATATGCTTTGGCTAGACGAGATTACTGGTGGCCAAACATGAAGAAGGATGTGGAAGACTATGTGAAAGGATGTGCAGACTGCCAAGCCAATAAAGTGAACATGCACCCACATCCACCAGCACTGTCCCTGATAGTACCTACGGCCTCACTACCATTCCAGACCATCGCAATGGACTTCATTGTCAAGCTCCCCACCTCCAGAGGATTTGACACTATCTTGACCATCACTGACCACGACTGCTCTAAAGCGGCATTATTCATACCCTGTAATGAGTCCGTCATGGCGGAAGGAGTAGCCAAACTCTACCTGGATCACGTCTACAGACATTATGGCCTCCCAGAAAAAATTATCTCTGACCGTGACCCACACTTTACTTCCGCTTTTGCTAGAGTGCTCTGTAAAACCTTGGACATCACCCAAAACATTTCGACTGCCTACCATCCACAGACTGATGGACAATCAGAAAGAACAAACCAATGGCTAGAGCAGTACCTTCGGTTCTGGTGTAATGGACGACAGGATGATTGGGCGGACTGGTTGGCAACGGCAGAGTTTGCACACAATTCATGGCCCAACAGGACTACTAAGACCCCTCCATTCTCACTTATCATGGGATGGACGCCATGGACCAACTGGACCAAGAAACCCACGAACGTCCCTTGACTGCGCAACATATCGGCCAATGGGAAGAGATCAGGAAATTGGCCAATGAGAATCTGCTCAAGGCACAAAGGACCCTATCCAAAAGGCTGTCAAAGTTCAGGCCTTATCGAACCAATGACCTCATCTGGCTGGAGGGAAAGAACATCCATACGTCACACCCCACGGCCAAATTAGCTCCCCGACGCCACAGGCCTTTCAAGATAACGAGGAAGCTGTCAGATGTGTCATATGAACTCGAGCTTCTGTCCACATGGAGGATCCATCCAGTCTTCCATGCCCGGCTTCTGACACCTTACAAAGAAATGTCCCTGCATGGGGAAAACTTCCCTAGACCTCCCCCTGAATTAATCGATGGGGAAGCAGAGTGGGAAGTGGAGTGGATTCTAGACTCCTTACATAAAGGCCGAGGGTGCAAGCTGCATTACCTAGTCAAGTGGAAAGGATTCCCAGACTCTGACAACTCATGGGAGCCTGCCGGGAATATCTTTGCCCCGGTCCTTATCTCGGAGTTCCACACCCGACACCCTAAAGCGCCTAAGGATAGTTAAAAGGATGACCCAGACCCCAAGCAAATTCCCCCAGTACATGCTCCCGCAGCAACATTCTACCACCATACAGTCTATTATGTCTTTCATTGCCGCCAACGCCGCCGTCGATGCCTTCACTGCTACTACTGTAGCTATCGAAAACTTCCCTTCCGCTCACCCTTCCTCACGTCCTTCCTCACCCATTGATTACGAAGCTGCCGAAGCTCGGGTCAAGAACCAGTCCCCCAACCCCAATGATGACTTCGAGCACTGTGAAGAACCGCATCCAAATGACCTGGTGGGTATGGAGTCGGACGACGAGGTCCCGAATTCCCCTTCTTCACCAATAACCCAAACTCCTCCATGTACTACCCACTGGAGATCACTATGGGTGATGGGACTGTCGCCATTGCCAAGTATATCTTCTACACCAATGGAGGGATGGACATTGCCGGATGTATGAAGAAAGATGGCCCTGTTTATGGGGCCCCAGTTTATTTGGAAGAAAGGTATACAGGTCGTCTCCACCACATGATGACTGATGAACAGCTGGGACATCTGGCTGCCGAAGACTCTCAGGCCTTTGCCATCAACGAGGTGTTGAGTGACATGCAACTTCCGTGTCTCAAAGCTGAGGTGATGAGACTGCGGAAGAACTTGACCTTGCGCAATACACTCAACCGACAGTACAAAGAACACGCCAAGATGATGGCCCGGCTGACCAACGGGATGTTCCAAGTGGAGCAGGAGCTGGTAGAGATTCGAAAGAGACTGGAGAAAGGGGACACATACCAGACTATCACTGAGAGGTACGCTGACACCTATGCCTGACCTCTACCACCGCGATCATTAGGGGCTGCCCTGGTGTTGCTGCCGAACCAATTCAAGATGCCACGTCTGCACAAAAATCCTCGCGGAGAAACGTGCTGGCATTGTGACAGTAAGTATCACATTAGCTGGAACTGTCCTCTCAATCGCAAGTGGTGCCGGCATTGTCGTAGCAACTTGCATTGGAGCAGGTTCTGCATTTTCCGTCGAGTAGGAGTCCCCCAACGATCAACAACCCATCCGGGTGGTGTGGCAAGTGCTTGCGCCACAACTCGGGACACTGCGAGCTGGACTGTCCCATCCATGACCTGTGCCACCTGTGTGGTCAACGTGGCCCTTACGGGTTCCTCTGTACTCACCAATGCCCCCAAGACTCAGACAAGGAGAATTACACCATGGACAATTGTAATGTAGCTGATGACTATTTGGAGTTGGTACAGGATGATGACGGTACGAGTCGTTTCTAGCCGGGTCTGCTAGAACCAGAAGAGGGGGTGATGTTACAACCTCTGCCGTCCGTCCCCGTTTTCTTTCTACTGCCCAATGATGACCCCTCCTTGCCACCCACTTTGCACTTTTCAATCATGTCCCCATCATGGGATCCGTCACATGCCCTGCTCCCATCCCTGTGATCTGCTTTGTATATGTTGACCCGACATTTACCTATGTTTGCATTCTTATCTCCTTATCGTTAAGACTGGACATTTACTTAATACCCTATCAGAAGCTAGACTTTACGCCATCTGCTTCCATATATTCAGGCCCACTTGACTCCGTATCCTTATCTCGTAGATGCCCGTTGAGTTACGTATATAAGCCCGCTGTAGCTACCTTGTAAGCCTCAGACTCGACTTATTGAATACATCGGTGCCTGTCTTCTGGACATCCCTTTGGATCTTTGACTCAGGTTGTC
Organism: Multifurca ochricompacta; assembly: GCA_022496185.1. Taxonomy (NCBI): domain Eukaryota; kingdom Fungi; phylum Basidiomycota; class Agaricomycetes; order Russulales; family Russulaceae; genus Multifurca; species Multifurca ochricompacta. Next base: position 20,317 of record WTXG01000270.1, on the reverse strand, counting down.
TCAAGTGCTTCCGGCACTTTTCCACTCAACATTGTCTTAGGGAGTGCCCCTCTGACTTTGACTCGTCCCACTCGAACTCCAAGAAGCCTTATTGGTTTCTTATCTGAACTCATGAACCACACTGTCACACAAGTTGTGTGGAACGTCCCGCACCGGGTGTAACAGTATTAGTAGACTCAAAAACCCTTATAACAATTCCATTACTTACCTGGTATTGTGAGATAATCCATTGCCATTCGAGAAAGCCACAGGTACATGGGTTGATGCTCATACCACCAAGCAAGAACATCCTTTACATACTCAGGGTCTGTGCTGAGGAAGCGCTCCAACTTGTCTTGCAGATTTGAGGGTTTGGGTGCAGCAAGTGCAGGGAGATTGTCGAAGATGTTCCTTGAGGGCAATTCTGTGGGCTATGGATTCAATGTTAATGTTAATACTTGGATCACAATGTAAGATTATTAGTACTTACTTCTTCAAACATCTCTTTATCTTCGTCTACTGGAACAGCTTTGTAGGTGCCCTCAAATTGGTCTTGAACAATTTTCAGTGATGTTTTGATCCACTCCTCTGTCCAACCAGCATTTCTGAAATACTCTAGTTTATGTCGAGGGTGGATGTTACGTCCAGTGCGGGACGTTCCACACGACTTGTGTGACAGCGTTCGTTCGTGATCAGATAAGAGACCAATAAGGCCTCTTGGAGTTTGTATGTGAGAGGTCAAAGTCAAAGAGGCTGTACCCTAAGACGATGTTGAGTGGAGAGTACCGAAAGTACTGAGATGGTCGAGTCAAAGCTTTCAAAGGGAAGTCCAGAAGACAAGCACCGATGTATTCAATAAGTCGAGTCTGAGGTCTACAATGTAGTTACAGCAGACTTATATACATAATCGAATGAGCGTCTAAAGATAAGATAACACGGAGTCATGTGGGCCCAAATAGACAAAAGCGGATGGCGTAAAGCCTGGCTTCTGATAGGGGATTAAGTAAATGTCCGGTCTTAAAGATAAAGAGATAAAAGATAAGAGAAAGCATAGACAAGTGTAAACAACATGTCAACATATCCTAACAACAGTCACGGGGAGGGGAGTAGGGCACGTGAGGGATCCCAAGAGGGGGACGTGATCAGGAAATGGAGGGTGGGTGGAAGGGAAGGGTTCGCATTGGGGAGAGTGAAGAAAAGTAGGGTACTAGGCCCTGATTGTAACAGTGGAGAACTAGGGAAATGATTGACTGAATGTGTAATGTTGTAGCAATGCAAGTACATACCCATAGCAATCCTATAAACTTCAGAAAGATCAGTTTTGCTGTAGTACCAGTTAAGGGTTTTCTTTGCCATTGTGAGTGCAGCTTGAATAGACAAAGGATACTGTGGATTGAGTGCATTGGTGGCAAGAACCTCATCAATGCGGTCCATGGCAGGAATGACCATCGTGATGTTTGGAATGCCATCACAAGAGAAAAAGAGTGTTGCATCTTTGAAGATCTGGACAGAATGAGTAAAAGAATCAAACAAGGTATGAAAACTCACCTTTAGAACCTGGCACAGCTGACGAGCTATCTCCCATTCATTCGCGTCCATCTCGTACTGCCTCAGCTTCATCTCCCAGTCACCAGTGATAATGTCCAGTGCTTCAGAATATGTCACAGCAAAGTCTAGCATGTCATACGTCGAGTTCCATTGGGTGGACACGTCCCGGGGCATCATACGACAACTGAGATTGAGGTCTTTGAGAGTGGAAACCCATTTTGGGAGGATGAGCGTTGATGAGTTTTTGATCGTGAACACTATCTTGCAGATCTAGCATGGGTGCTTAGTCAGAGATCTACAGCATTAGCGCCAACTGGATGCACCTTCACCAACATTGTTCACACTGGTTGTACATCACCATCAAGATCATCCAACTCCAGCTCCAACATCCCTTGGCGCTCATCCACCCATCCTTCACCATCGTCATCATCATCATCATCATCATTATCACAACCATCTGCCTGGGTCAACAAGTCCTCAACATCAAGATCTCCTGCTAGTGTGTGTAATGCGATCATTGCCTCATCAATGATCGCACCCTCTCGCGCATGTGGAACATCAAACTGTCGAATGACAGTCTTGGCAATCAGATTGATAATATGTGTGAAGCAACGTGTTCGACTTGCTGGGCCAGGGAATTGGGGGAGGAGGAACTTCAGCTCATCAATCATTCTATTGTTATTGGTTGCATTGTCACAAGTGATGCTTAGGATCTATGGAAATCTGTTAAGTTTATATTCCTCATCACTTGTTTGGATACTGACCTTATCAGAAATATCAAAGTCATCAAGAATCTTTGCAAATGCAGCAGCGAGGTTCAATCCCGAATGTGACATGGCCACCTCAACGAGATCGAGAAGCATGGCAACAGGGACACCATCCCACTCAAAGTGGACTGTAACAGCAATATAAGCTTTGTGGTTAGGTGACATCCATGCATCTAACGCAAAGTTCAAGGTGCCATCGTATTCCTGTAAAGCGTAAGTCATCATTTTCAGCTCTGATATAGATATCATATTCACAGACTTGTTACCCACCTGTAGCATCATTGCGATCCTCTGGCGACACCGAACGAAGACATTCTTGACATCGCGGGACACTGTTTCAGGTGAAGGTATGTAGCATTCAGGCCTCCCAGTCTTCATCAGTGACTGAAACCCTCGATCCTTGACAATGTTAAAGGGTCAAACGCTTTCTGAAACCCATCGAACGATCTCTGCGCTGCCACAGCCAAGAACAATCTCAGTATGGTCACAGATCTCTATTGATGGTGACATACCGTGATTCTGTCTTGGTATGTTGCCGATATGAGTAAGTTACTCTATTTAGGTTAGTCCTCTCAAAAACTGCAGTAATTGACCCATTCTTCAATGTAGCTTTTTGTTACGACTAGGGCCTAGTACCCCACTTTTCTTCACTCTCCCTGCTGCGGACCCTTCCCATCCACCTACCCTTCACTTCTTGATTACATCCCCATCCTGGGATCCCTCACGTGCCCTGCTCCCCTCCCCATGACCGCTGCTTACATATGATGACCGCTGTTTACACTTTGTTTATGCCTTCCCTTATCACTTATCTTCTTATCTCTAAGACCGGACACTTACTTAATACCCTATCAGAAGCCAGGCTTTACGCCCTCCGCTTTCGTATATTCGGGCCCACTTGACTCCGTACCTCTTATCAATAGACGCTCACCTCATTACGTATATAAGCCCGCTGTAGACTACACTGTAGCTTCAGACTCGACTTATTGAATACATCGGTGTTTGTCTTCCGGACTTCCCCTTGGAACCTCTGACTCAATCATCTCAGTGCTTTCGGCACTTTCCGCTCAACATTGTCACTCGGGAACAGCCCCGTTGACTTTGACTCGACCACTCGAACTCCAAGAGATCTTATTGGTCTCTTATCTGAACATACGAACAACGCTGTCGCACAAGTCGTGCAGAACGTCTCACACCGGACGTAACATCAAGTTGAGTCTCTCACAGTGGCTTCCAGCCGCAGTCAGACCCTCTTCCGGGAAGAACTTATCGAACGCAGGGACGAGCATAATCTTTCACAGCAAGTACTTGGCTCTGCCACCTGGAAAGACTTTGAGTCCGAGTTTGGATACTACGTCTATCACGACGGAAGATACCAACCGGTAGAATACGATGACGAAAAGAGAGTTTGGTATCGCATCCGATACTCGGACAGCCGACACTCTTGGGTCACTACAGGACCTGCCCCACCCGAATTTGGACTAGGCCCGTGGAGAGAAAACCCTCCGGCCATTGTCACAGACTCCGAACCCGAGGAGTACGTAGAAGAACAAAGCGAAGAAGCACTGGTATTAGCGTCGTCTACAGCCCCAGTTGCACCCGAAGTTGTCACGATCAGAGCCCCTGCTTTGACAACTCCCCAGATCTCTATACAATCCACCAGCACCATCACCCCATTTTACCAAAATATGTCGACCATTGCCGCCCAGCTTCCAGACCCTGTCCCACCACCAGTGGCAGCAGCGCTGCCAAACATTCCTCCCCCGTCCGGACGATTATCAGGAGTGCTCCCCCAGACATTCACTGGGGATCGCTCACAGAGCAAAAAATTCATGCTGGAGTTCATGACCTTTAAGAACTTCAACCATGACGTCCCACAGATTGTCAATCCATTTCAACGAGCCAATCTGTTCCTTTCCCTGATTCGGGGGGATGCTGTTGACGACTGGACCATGGAACAGCTGGAATGGCTGAATGAACAAGTTGAGAGTGGACGTCGTACCACTAGTGAAGGTCTTTGGGAGACCATCGCTGAAAGGTTTAAAGATGCCTTCACGGATGGGCAGGCCAAGCAGAAGGCAGCCCGAGAATTAAAGTCCCTTAGAATGGAGAAGGGAGAGTTGGACGCTTATGTCACCAAGTTCAGAAGTCTCGCAAATAGGGCGGGTTATGATACAGATGAAGAGGCCACGTTGGACCTCTTTTCCCAAGGGTTACCGAATCCTTTAGTCAAAAACATAATCCAATTTCACCATCCCCATGACTGGGATAGCTGGGTCGACGCCGCCCGACGACAACAGCAGGACTACCTCGACTTCCAAACACGTTTTGGAGTTGATACAAAGAAGGGAAAGACGCGAGACCAATGGAAAACGGCTTTCGGAGTGAAGCCTGCCCAGCATGCTCAGAGGGATCCAAACGCTATGGACACCTCTGCAGACCGCGCCCGAGCTCGGGCAGCGCTCACAGAAGATGAGCGGCAGACACTGATGAAGGAAGGATGATGTTTCCGCTGTAGAGCACTGGGACACATGTCCCGGGATTGCCCCAAGAAGGGAGTACGTGTTGCGGCAGCAACCACCACAACTGAAGCCCCTATTCATAACAACCCCCTGCTGTGGACAAACGATCGAAAGAGGAGAAAGCTCAGGATATATGGGCTAATATGATGATGGAAAGTGAAGAAGTGCGCGCCATCTTAGTGGAAAAGGCATTTGCAAAGAAGGATTTTTGTTAGGCTCGAACCCATCGGCCTGGGCACGAGCACTCCATGTCACCTCTGTGTATGCTAGTCGATTCAAGTCATTAAAAATACCAGTTCATTTTGAAACTACACAGAGGACGGCCGACCGAGATATATTAGTGGACTCTGGAGCCACAGACAATTTCATTCACCCACGACTTATTAAAACGATGGGCCTGGGAAGGCTGGCACTTCCCCAGGAAAAGAATATCTGGAACATTGATGGAACGGCCAACCGTGCCGGCAAGATCACCCACTACACGGATCTAAAAGTCCAGGTTGGGGAAATAACAAGGACCATTCGTTTCCTGATTACCGACCTAGGAGACGAAGATCTCATCTTGGGCTATCCATGGCTCACAGCCTTCGAACCAAAGATAAACTGGGCTGACGCGACGATGGACAAGGACTCATATCCAACAATCATTATGTTGATAGGCTACGATTATGCAGTCCGACATCCAGTAGCAAAGGCTGTGCGTACAGAGGAGGATCCTGGCTATTGCTATGTCACCAAAGCATCGGAGCTAGCCCAGAAAGCAGTACAAGGACAGAACGAGAAGACCTATCACGATGTAGTACCAGATGTTTACCAGCAACACTGGAAGGTATTCTCCGAAGAAGAGTCACATCGCTTTCCACCGGAGAGGCCATGGGATCATGCCATCGATCTTCTCCCCGATACCCTGGCCACAATAGACTGTAAAATCTATCCACTGTCCCAGTCCGAACAAACTGCACTCACAGAATTCCTGGAAGAACATCTGGCCAAAGGATACATTCGCCCATCCAAGTCGCAGTATGCCTCGCCCTTCTTCTTCATCAAAAAGAAGGACGGCAAGCTGCGACCTGTCCAGGACTACCAAAAGATCAATGCGTACACTGTAAAGAATGTCTATCCCCTACCGCTGATTTCTGAACTCATCGACACCATGAGGGATAAATCCCTCTTCTCCAAAATGGATGTGCGATGGGGTTACAATAATGTCAGGATCAAGGAGGGCGACCAGTGTAAGGCAGCGTTCAAAACGAATCAAGGGTTGTTCGAGCTGAATGTAATGTTCTTTGGCCTCACGAATTCACCAGCAACGTTTCAGTCCATGATGAACCATATATTCCGCGACCTCATTCTTACTGGCGAAGTTGTGGTCTATATGGATGATATCCTGGTAGCCACCTCTGACGACCTAAGCCATCACCGAGAACGAGTACACCAGGTGCTAGACATACTACATGAACACGACCTCTACCTCAAACCAGCCAAATGCTCCTTCGAACAAAGGAGCGTCGAATACCTGGGAGTCATTCTAGAGGGAGGACAAGTGCGCATGGATCCCATCAAAGTGCAAGGGATTCGAGAATGGCCTGTACCGACCTGTGTCAAAGATGTCCGATCATTCATCGGATTCTGTAACTTCTACCGACGCTTCGTCAAAGGGTTTTCAGGCGTGGCACGACCACTGAATGATCTCTTAAAGAAGGATGTACCATGGCGATGGGAAGCCGCACAACAACGAGCATTTGAGCAGATTAGAGATATCGTCGGCTCAGAACCAGTACTCATTCAACCCGACTTAAGTCGCCCCTTTGAGCTGGAGGTGGACGCCTCTCACTTTGCAAACAGAGCAGTACTATACCAAAGAGATGCCACACAGACACTTCACCCAGTGGCATATTACTCTGAAACCTTCTCACCGGCAGAGCGAAATTATGATATCTGGGATAGAGAGCTTCTAGCCATTGTCAAAGCATTGCGACACTGGCGGCCTTACCTGGCAGGAACCCCCCATAAAACTGTCATCTACACTGATCATTCCAATTTGCTGTACTGGAAGGAACCCCATAAAATCAGCCGACGCATAGCACGAGAGGTTCTGGAGCTTGAAGAGTATAACTTCACCTTGAAACACATCGCAGGAAGTCAAAATGCGAGAGCAGATGCATTGTCACGAAGGCCGGACATGCATACCGGAGAGGATGACAACAACGACGTCACTGTTCTTCCTGAGGAAGTGTTTGCAAAGACCGCCGTTGTCAGCCTCCATGATATGGACCTGTGGGCACAAGTTTCACAGAACATGAACCAGGAAGTATGTCGCTCATGGGCCGATGGCACAATTTGAAAGAAATAAACGGCCTGTGGTGGAAGACGGAGATCACTCGTTGTCACCGGTGGCGACAACATTAAGAGGGGGGTGATCCATTTTCACCACGACCTCCCCTCTGCTGGCACCCTGGTATCGCCAACACCTATGCCCTTGCCAAGCGCGACTACTGGTGGCCCAACATGAAAAAGGATGTTGAAAACTATGTGCAAGGATGTGCAGCATGTCAAGCAAATAAAGTAAATACACACCCGAGAATCCCACCAATATATCCCATTACCCCCATATCGTCAACCCCTTTCCAAACCATTGCAATGGACTTCATCGTCAAACTACCTGAATCACTGGGCTTTGACACCATTCTCACAATCACTGACCATGACTGTTCCAAAGCGGCCCTGTTCATACCTTGTAATGAGACGATCACAGCGGAAGGAGTGGCAAGACTATACCTGGATCATGTATATCGCCACTATGGTCTCCCCAAAAAGATTATATCCGACAGAGACACCCGATTCACATCCACATTTGCCAAAGCCTATGTCGAGCATTGGGCATCACACAGAACATCTCTACAGCTTACCATCCGCAGACAGACGGACAATCTGAACGGACAAACCAATGGTTGGAGCAGTATCTTCGGTTCTGGTGTAACGAACGACAAAATGACTGGGGGAGTGGCTATCGACTGCGGAATTTGCACACAACTCATGGCCTAATGGGACGACAAAAGCTACCCCTTCTCCCTTATCATGGGCTGGACCCCGTGCACCACATGGACGGATAAGCCCACGAATGTCCCCTCAGTAACCCAACGAATACACCAATGGGAAGATCTACGGCAATCGGCCAATGAAAATCTGGCAAAAGCACAGCAAGCCCTGGCCGCGCAGCCAAGCACATTCACACCTTATCAGCCCAATGACTGGGTCTGGCTCGAGGGAAGAAACATTCACACGTCGCACCCCTCAGCCAAACTAGTGCCCCGATGTCACGGCCCCTTCCAGATAACAAGGAAGCTGTCAGATGTGTCGTATGAACTGCGATTGCTGCCCAAATGGAAGATTCATCCCGTCTTCCATGCCAAGCTTCTGACACCATACAAGGAGACGTCCCTTCATGGGGAAAACTTCCCAAGACCCCCACCTGACCTTATCGATGGAGAAGCGGAATGGGAAGTGGAGCGCATTCTAGACTCAACGAGAAAAGGCCAAGGGCGCAAGATGCATTACCTAGTCAAGTGGAAGGGATTCCCAGACTCTGACAGTTCGTGGGAGCCAGCCGGGAATATCTTCGCCCCGGCCCTTATCTCGGAGTTCCATGCCCTGTGACGCTTTTTGTCGATGTAACGGTTCGTGACGCATTTGTGACGCATTTGTGACGGAGTTGTGACGTTTTTCGAACTCGCGCGCGTTTGACTTCTGCTTCATTGTCCTCTTACTCCGAGTCATGTGACTGGAGTTGATGATCTCTCCTTATCTGATTTCCGGACTTCTTAGACTGACTTGGACTGACACTCATTCGCTTTTGGAGTGGGTGCAACTCCCACTTACATTTCCTGCCTCAATCTCCAGTGGAGATTTACATGGACATTTACTTTACTATACTGAATATTCTCCTTTACTTACAAAGACACTAGAATACTTGTATTTAAGGAGGACATACTAGAAGAGACAGACTTTAAGTCTGTTCTCTTGTATCTAATACAGGTTTACTGTGCTTCACCCAGAATTCCCTTGAACTCCCTAAGCTGCAACTTAGGGAGCCTTCACCCCAGATCTCCAGCAGGGCTTATTGCCACTGCTTCGACTCGCCTCTTGCACGCGCGCCCCTCTTATCTTGTGTGGGCCTTGAACTCTGACCGCGGCCCCCTGTGGTTCACTTTGACACCCTGAATTGACTTACCTTTGATAGTCTTGACCTTGATCCTTGAACCAACTTGTCCTTGACAGTTTTGACCTTGCAGGCACTCCATATCTTGAAGGGGGCTTGACCAGAACGACCCTTGACACAGCAGAGACCTGGCTGTGACATGCCCGGCATCCAGATGCGCCCAGAAACGATTAAAAGGGACCACCTTCGACCCCAATCGAATTCCCCAGTACATGCTCCCCCAGCAACGTCCTACTACTATTCAATCAATCATGTCCTTCATCGCTGCCAACGCTGCCGTCGACGCCTTCACTGCCCCCACCATAGTTGTCGAGAACTTCCCCTCCGCCCATCCCTCTACACGCCCCTCTTCACCCATTGACTACGAAGCCGCCGAAGCCTGAGTTAAGAATCAGTCCCCAAACCCAAACGACGACTTTGACCACAGTGAAGAGCCACACCCAAATGACCTACTGGGTATGGAATTAGACGACGAGGTACCAGAGTTCCCATTCATCACTAACAACCCCAATTCCTCGATGTACTTCCCTCTTGAGATCACCATGGCTGATGGAACAACGGCTATCACCAAATACATCTTTTATACGAATGGAGGAATGGACATCGCTGGTTGCATGAAGAAGGGCGGCCCAGTCTATGGGGCCCCAGTCTATCTGGAAGAGAGGTATACAGGACAGCTGCACCACACGATGACCAACGAGCAGCTGGGACATCTAGCCGCGGAAGACTCCTGCGCCTTTGCGATCGACGAGGTGTTGAGCGACATGCGTCTCCCGCATCTCAAAGCTGAGGTAATGAGACTGCGGAAGACTTTGACGCTGCGTACAACGCTCAACAAGCAATATAAGGAGCACGCAAAGATGATGACTCGATTGACTAGCGGGATGTTCCAGGTTGAACAGGAGTTAGTGGAGATTCGGAAGAGGTTGGAGATTGGAGATGCGTACCAGACCATTGCTGAAAGGTACGCCGACACGTACGCCTGACCCCTCCCTCCATGATCGTTAGGGGCCGCCCCGCAATTACTGCCAAACCGATTCGAAATGCTGTGGATGCACGAGAACCCCCGAGGTGAGACGTGCTGGCGATGCGATAGCAAGTATCACATCAGCTGGAATTGCCCGCTCAATCGCAAGTGGTGTCGACACTGCCGAAGCAACTTACATTGGAGCCGCTTCTGCATTTTCCGCCGCATAGGCGTCGCCCCGACAATCGTCAACCCGTCGGGATGGTGCGGCAAATGTCTGCGTCATAATGCAGGACACCGCGAACTTGATTGCCCAGTCTACGACACATGCCGGCAATGCGGACGACGAGGTCCATACGGCTTCTTGCGCACGCATCAATGCGCAGCCGATGAAACCTACACCACTGAAGATCGGAACTTGGCGGATGATTATGTGGACTTGGTACAGGATGATGATGGTGCGCGTTTCTAGCTGGGTCAGCTTGAACCAGAAGGGAGGGTGATGTTACGACTAGGGCCTAGTACCCCACTTTTCTTCACTCTCCCTGCTGCGGACCCTTCCCATCCACCTACCTGTAACGGGTGAAGCTCCGTGTACACTTAGAAACAGGAAGGGCAAAGAGAAATGACCTAAGTCGTTGGGCGTACCGCGGAGGCAAACGTCACGCGTCAAGCAATGACCAGGAACTGTGTCACCCAATGTGGTTTTGCAACCACGATGACGGCGTTCTGAAACTGGAAGAAGCTGCAGCCCCAAGAGGACAAGATGCAGGTTTCCAGGTTCTACATGTGTACCTATCCCTAGTACCTCAGGGTGTGTCTAACCCTAAACACAGATGGGGACCTTATCCAACCACTGTCAACACCGTAGGTAAAGGTATTCTACGACCGGCCTACAACTGGTGATTGACTTGGTGGTTTTCTGTTCATGGGGAGCCTCTATAACTGGAAGAAGCTGCAGCCCCAAGAGGACAAGATCCAAAGGATTGAGTCACACAGGGAGGCAGTATACCATTAGCACTATGTATCGAACTCGTGTAGACAGTTACTCACCTGCAGCCCCAAGAGGACAAGATGGGGGCTACAGGCTGTTACAGAGGGTCTTATATACATTTCTCAGTGTAACGAGGTAAGCAGTAAGTGTAAGCAAGAATCAGCAAGTATCAGTCAGCTGTATTGCTGACTGAGCCTTATCTTTGTGATTCGTAAGCTGCTTTACTCTGCTGACTGATCATGCTCCACAGTGTGATGTCATAATGACGTCACTGTGGAGTAGATAACTGATATGTAGTCTAGCCCTTAGGTCTGGAACACGTCTATCTACTGATACATGTGGTTCTGTGCTAAAATTGGCCATGGCCCAACCTGGGCCCTTATCTAGAGCTCCACTTACCTAGAACCTTCTAGGCTGGACTCCTCTTATCTTGATAGCAGCTCCACTTGGTCTAGAACCGTCTAGACTGTGGGGCCTCTGCTTATTGTGATAACACAATAGAAAGTCGACTTGTAATTCTTGAGTGGCTCTTGTGCTGACTAAGCAGCATGTGACTATTACATGTGACTCGGTCACATGATCTATGTCACGACTACATTCCCATGATCACGTCTTGAGACTGCTGGGAATCTTCCCACAGTCATGTGATCCAAAAGGGAGAAAATAAAGGAAAAATAAAGTAGAGCCGTGACACTACCCTTCACTTCTTGATTACATCCCCATCCTGGGATCCCTCACGTGCCCTGCTCCCCTCCCCATGACCGCTGCTTACATATGATGACCGCTGTTTACACTTTGTTTATGCCTTCCCTTATCACTTATCTTCTTATCTCTAAGACCGGACACTTACTTAATACCCTATCAGAAGCCAGGCTTTACGCCCTCCGCTTTCGTATATTCGGGCCCACTTGACTCCGTACCTCTTATCAATAGACGCTCACCTCGTTACGTATATAAGCCCGCTGTAGACTACACTGTAGCTTCAGACTCGACTTATTGAATACATCGGTGTTTGTCTTCCGGACTTCCCCTTGGAACCTCTGACTCAATCATCTCAGTGCTTTCGGCACTTTCCGCTCAACATTGTCACTCGGGAACAGCCCCGTTGACTTTGACTTGACCACTCGAACTCCAAGAGATCTTATTGGTCTCTTATCTGAACATACGAACAACGCTGTCGCACAAGTCGTGCAGAACGTCTCACACTGGACGTAACACTTTTCCACAGCCTCTCGTGCAGCATGGACATCCTTTTTTTGATCTGCAGTTTCTATTATCTCTTTGCTCCAACAGATTTTGGCGTGGCATCGCAAATTGCTTGTTGACTTTGCATCTCCTGTATCCAGGTAGCATCAGACATGCCAGTAATACTGACCTTTCCCTTTGCAGTGCTTTGCATTACACTCAAAGACATGAACTCAACAGCCATCAACGTGATCAATGCAGGGATATGGTTTGAAAAACGCATAGATTGGTGAGTTCCAATATTTCAAAAGTCTCTCTACATGCGTGTTAGAAAAGACAGTGACATTGTGCAGGAACTGACTGACTCAATTCATCTTTTGCAGACTCCTCAGGTTCGTCATCATCATCATCAATCACTATGACACTAGGACCACTGGGATCGTTGTTGTCATCATCGCTTCCATCAGCTTCCTCTATTATTTGGCCTTGGACAGTATTATCTTCATCATCAATATCTTCAATGTCAACAGAGGCCTGCCAGCTTTCAAAAGTACCAGTACTTGTATCCTTAGTAGGGAGTGGTATTTGGCTTGTATTTGTTGATAAATGAGATAATTGTTTTGCCTTCTTATTCTTGGGTAGCAGTGGATCTGCGTTCTCTGTGACACATGTTGTCTGCTTTCGTTTGCAAGAACTTGAAGGACATAAATTAGGAGCAGCTTTGCTAGAGCTAGAGGGAGACATTTTGAAACAATATGTGGAAATGCAGCCTGATAAATCTGGTTAAAACAACTACTTTGTTAGATACAGAAATATTGTCTTTAAATACTGTAAGGACTGTGCTGTGCTGTGATCATAAGGAATGTACTTAATCATAACTAATCATAATAAACAAGTGTAAGTATCATCCTGCACTGCCAACACCAGTCACCTCTAATCCGGTCCGGCTTAGTCTGATCCGTTACTGGCTCAGCACAAAATAGTGGGGTTGTTTTAAACCTGGACCAGGAAAAAAAGTATAGATGTAGGTTAGGAAATATAAGATAAGATTCCATGTGTTGCTATAGATAGATGACAATGAAAAAGCCTGTAAGATAATTGTGCAGAATGGAGATTGATGCACGCGTAAGGCTTGAGGCAGTCAGAAATGTTTAGCTCTGCTTATACAGCAATAATATGCCTATTACTACTGTCCTACAAAGTGCCAGATCAGATAATACATCCGATGCAAAATGAGACAACAATCAGTTATGGATGCATATGTGTTGAACCAAGATACCGGTACAGAGCTACTGGTAGAGCAGTCCGACATAAGATTGTGATCATGCGATCACATCTAATGATCCTAATACATCCGAAAGTGGTCATGTGATGATAATCACATTATAAATGCGTTGTACTTACGATTAGATTAATAGCCGATAAGTACATGTAGGTATATAAAAGCCTATGTAAATATGCTACAAAATCAAGTTGCTATTGCATATTGAAAGCATCTAAGTCTCTACACTAACAAGGTGAGATAGAGTAGTAATGTAGCATCTAAAGTACAGCCTGCACCATGCCTGTTTTCACAATATGTGATCACACGCGGTCTATTTACATGGTCTGGCACCTTCTAGAATACATTCTAGACTACTTTTAGACTGTCCTTACAACTTTACATTGTTCTGTCTACTGACACAGTGTCTGCGAATTGTTGAGACAAGCCAGTAGCGACCGGATAGTTCAGGACTGAACAGCCGGACACCTGGGTGGAGTCAATCCAATCGTGATAAGATAATCTAAAGTGCGTCCATTAACTGATTTAGAGACAATTCCACATTGCACGTGCAACACATTCCTTAACATCTTGTCACAAGTAAATAGAAGTATTTACTGTTATGATTGTCACGCTTTTATGTAGTATAAAAGGTCGCCACTTTGTATGTGTTCACTTCAGTTTTGACTGCAAGAACTGGAGTATAACTATATCTTATCTTTACCATAGTAGCTAACGCTTAGTAATAGCTGATCTGCTATCTAAATAGATAGCTAAACCCTTTTTACAACTGCATTCTGACATCCTGGTCCCTGAATGGACATTTCTGCATGTTTTGGATAACCAGCCTGGACCGATTATGGAAATGTAAGTCAACCTTCCTTAATAGGAAGGAGGTCAGACCGATATGCTGGTCCACGCAATGCAATGTAGTCACTGCCCTATGCAGCTTGTAGATACACGCGGGCCTTGTTTCAGCAAATTAATTTGATAATTAGATTACAATATAGTCTAAAGTAGTCTAGAGTGTATTTTAGATAGTGCCAGACCGGCAGAATTGGTCGCGTGTTAATAAAACAGATGTATCATGGTTTTCAAGAAAGTGGATCACTGATAAGGATTTTATTTTACATCACACCATTAATCTGCTTTGATATTTTGTAGGATAATACTAGAACATATTTAACACAACCCTGTAGCATACATCAGACGAGATCTTGTATTTTTGTGGCTGCAGATGTGTTTTATCTCGGAAATTCTACTGATCTTGTCAATGCATAATCAGTGCCTATACCCGCCAAACCCGCCATGCAGGTACAGGTTTCCACAGGTTGGGAGCCATATACCCATACCCATACCTGGCAAAACCCGTGGCGCTTACCTGTGCGGGTATGAAACCCTTTGACAATCACTAACTTTGACTCACCCCATTGAACTCCAAGAGGCCTTATTGGTTTCTTATCTGAATCACCAAGCAATGCTGTCACACAAGTCATGTGGAACATCCCACACTGGACATAACACTGATGACCCACCCTCAATCACAAATGTCTACTGCATCTCTTGTTGCTAGTGATTGGCAGGGGTAACCCTGGGGTATACTCGTTGGTACCCGTACCCGTACCCGTACCCGTCACTACGGGTACAGGTAACCCGCGGGTTACCCGCGGGTCACCCGTGAAAACGCGTGCAAGTTCTTTACTTGCATCGCGCATTTCGGATAACCGGCCCGGGCCTTCCCGGACCAAGAAGATACACAACGCGTTTATTTGTGGCTGCTTAAGATCCCTCAATGGCTCTTGTTTTATGTTCAGAAGATTAAGATAATTCATTATTCCATTATTATTTTATTATTCTGCTTTCAATTTTATACAAGCACAACTAAAATCCAGTATACAGAGATGATTAGATAGGATGTTATAGAACATTGATGAATAGCCTGTCAGATAACCACACAGAATGCAAAAAAATTTAATGAACACATAGACATTGGCAGGGGTAACCCCTGGATAATTGTTTTGATACCTGGGTTGCCCATAAAATGAAACGCGTGCAAGTTCTTTACTTGCATCGCGCATTTCGGACAATCGGCCCGGGCCATCCCGGTCAAGGAGATACGCACTCAGACACAACGCGTTCATTTATGGCTACTCAAGATCCCTCAAAGATTCCTATTTTATGTTCATAAGATTAAGATAATTTATTATTCCAATTTTATTTTATTATTCTGGTTTCAATTTTATACGAGCGCGACCGATCTTTGCATTTCTGCGCATTTCGGATAAATGGCCCGGGCCATCCCGGTCAGGAGATAAGCACTTGGACACAACGCGTTCATTTATGGCTACTCAAGATTCCTCAAAAATTGTTGTTTTATGTTCAGAAGATTAAAAGGATCTTTTATTTACATTATTATTTTATTATTCTAGTTTCATTTCATACAAGCGCGACTGTCCTGGTCCCTGGGTGCACAATTCTGCGCGTTTAAGTCAACCTTCCTTAATAGGAAGGAGGTCAGACCACCATGCAATGCAATGTAGTCGCTGCCCCATGCAGCTTGTAGATACACGCGGGCCTTGTTTCAATAAATTAATTTGATAATTAGATTATAGAATAGTCTAAAGTAGTCTAGAGAGTATTTTAGATAGTGCCAGACCGGCAGAATTGGTCGCGCGTTAATAAAACAGATGCATCATGATTTTCAAGAATGTAGATCACTGATAACACTTTTATTTTACATCGCACTGTTGATCTGCTTTGATATTTTGTAGGATAACACTAGAACATATTTACATTCACCCTGTATCATACATCAGACAAGATCTTGTATTTTTGTGGCTGCAGATGTGTTTTATCTTGGAAATTCCACTGATCTTGTCAATGGATAATCGGCGCCTATACCCGCCAAACCCGCCACGCGGGTATGGGTTTCCACGGGTTGGAGCCATATACCCGTACCCGTACCCGGCAAAACCCGTGGCGCTTACCCACGCGGGTATGAAAACCCTTGACAATCACTACTTGTTGCAGGAGCTCCTGCATATATATGTACAACTTGTGTAGTTTTTTTCACTGAGATTTTTCCTTCCCTCAATCCCCTCCAAATCAACACTTCAAGTCTCTGCATATATGTACTTTCTCTGCCAAAAGCTGTGGCTTGGGTCAAGCCATTTGTGGCAGCTTTGGCTCAGCCCAGACATCAGGAAAGCCAAAGCCACCTCAGGCCAAGCCGGGCCGGAACATCACTAGTTTCAGTTTGGACTGGCAACAGAGAGGCCCAGAGCCATTGATTAATATATATATTTTATTGTCAGTTTGACGGAGGGTTGTCGTTGTCGTCGGCAAGAAGGACGGTTAGATGATCAGACGCCGCTTCACAAAATAAATCAGAAGACACCAGATCGGGCATCCGTAGAATCATCATCCGAAAGACTAAGATTTTAATTAACTCTAATTAATTCTAAAAAACTTTGTCCGTGTCTGTTTCCTCGGTTCCCAGGGTAGGCATAGTGTCATTGTCATTGTCGTTGTTGTTGTCTTGTGTTGCAATTGCGTGTATGGATTGGTCAAGTTCAGCACATGTCGCATCAAATTTAGTCGGTCGTATGTATTTGATCTATAGATCGTTTTGAGAGAGCGCCTCCAAATTACCAAGATTATTTTTGTGTTTGACAGGTGCGGGCCCCTACGCGAGACGAACAACCGCGCGTGCTTCGATACGATAGAACCATGTGGCTTTCTTGCTGTTGCTGAAACGAAAGCGAACTGAGGCGGGATGTTTCGGAATCAGCGAGAAAAACGAATAAATGAGCGTGCGTGCTTTCAGTACAGTGAAGTTTGACTTCCGCGCATATATCTACCTACCTAACTATCATTCTGGAGGAGACGCGGAGACGGAGATGAAGGGTCAGCTCCCTAAATTCAATTGGGGTAGTTCCAAGTCATCAGAGACGCGCCTGTGCCCATCAGTACAATTACAACCCAACCAAACGAGTCCAAGGTCCACGAACAAATTCATTCTTTTCCGTTTGGCACCAGAACGAGAGACAAGCGGGGGGACGTTCGAATGAGGTCCCTTAGCACTGGCAGTAGCTGCTGGAACCGTAACGTTCACCCTCCCGGACTCAGGCTCGGACTCCCGAGTTGGGTGGAAAAGGAAGGAGGGAAACCCTGATCGGTAAGTTAGCCAAACGGTGATTGCGGAAAAGAAAGAGTAAGAGTAAGAGTGATTAAAATCCTAGTTCTGTGTGTTCAGGATTATTGATTCCATTTCTGCACTCTGCCAGTGTGATATTTCCAAGCCATCATCCAAGGGCCTTGGCAATGAAAATAATAATAATGATAATAATAAAGAAACGGTGGTCGCCGTTGCAGCATACAGGGTAGGCCCCCTCCGTTATTCAATCCATTGACGTAGGGGCTGACTTGGGACTTTATGTGTTGCTGACGTGGGCATGCGGATTTCCACCCCCCCTCCCCGCCTTCTTCATCCCCGGGATTTTGGTTTTTTCGTTGATCGGTCAGTTGGCTAATGGTAATAGCTAATGATCCTTTTTTTTGAATATCACTGGAAGCCGACCAAGACGGGTATCTTTATTTTTATATTGAAATATATCCTGCCGTTATTCGAGCTTCCAACACTTTATCATCCATCCCACCCCAAAAGTTTGGACTCGTATCGGACTAGCTCTCAACGCTCAACTCATCTTGCAAATGCAAATGTTTCATACATCCCTAGCCGGACCGCTTCCGCGCGAGTAAGATTAATTTCACTTATAAGACCCAGCCCAGCACTATTTCATCCTTTAGGACCAATCTTCGCCTCTTCACTGCTCAGTCCATCCTTTTTGCTTTTCCACGAGAGTAGCCTGCGGTATGCGTATCTTCCGTGTTCTTCCCATTCTCGGCCTACTCTTCGGAGCTCATGCTTCCCCTCTTGAGTCCCGTGAGCCAGCCTCGCATCCTCTAGATGCACGCGCCCCCCTCGACGTCTGCGCAAACGTCAACGTGGATCTCGCAGTCCCTGACTCGTTGGGCACACTGACCACCGTTGGCAGAATAGGTGAAGTCAACTTTTCAAAAAACCTTGTGGCCCCCGTGGCCGATCTCGGGCTCTCCATTGGGTTTTTTTTGTTTTCGGCTGAACTGACTTTGGGGGATGGACACAGATGTCTGCCTTTGTCTGTCGGCGCTTCCCCTTTTCCTCAAAACCAATAATGTCGCTATTGTGGCCGTTCAAACCGCCAGTGAAAGCGTTGTCACTGACATCCTGACGAAAATTGTATGTGTCGAATGTCATCGTCGATGTCGACATCAACGTTGAATAGTGGCACGTGCCTGACTTTTGGACTGTTTTTTAATTTTTAGATCATCGGTACTGCCCCCAATGCTCACTGCGTCTATCCGGACCACAGCACTCCCATTTGCATTAATGGAAACCCTTGCGGGTTCCAATGCACGGACGGTTTTACACCTTATCCGCCCCAGTACCCGACGACGTGCGTCTGCGATGCGCCTAACATTGTCTGCAACGGCAAGTGCGTGCCTCCTGGCTCGTGCCTCCCTTTTCTTTAACCGGGTTTGAGTGTGCACCTCTTCTTGTGTATACACATACAACAATACTAGTGCTTCTGTCGCGAGGATCGTTAATTAAGTGATCCATTTCTTTCTATCCCAAACATGCATTTTTTGAGGGCCTAAGAAATTTCACCTCGAGGCGGCGATTGAAGGGTCTAAAGTCCATCCTATGAGTACATGTAGTGTGCCTGTGGCGCTTGTCCACGCCGTGTCACCGCGTCCAATCGTGACGCTGCATTGACTGTTCTTATTAGTAAACAAACAAACAAACAATAAACCCAGCCCAGTTCAGCTCCCTGATGGGAGGGCGGAACTGGGAGGTTTTTTGACACAAACTTACCTAAATGCTTTTAGCACTTGTTCATATAGAATGTGTGAAAGGTTTTAAGCAAAAGGGTTGCCGACACCTCTAGCAGTTTTTTTGTATTTATTAGCGTGTGATCGCATGAGAGGGGGAAAGGAGGAAGAGAAGGAGGGGAAGCAGGGAGGGAGAGGTAAAGCACGGAAAAACGGATTTTCCCCACCACCTCCAACGGGCATAACTCACCACCCCCGTGTTTTTGTTTTGGTGATTATTTGTCACCAGGCAGAGAATTGTCAGTCAGTCAGCACAAGATCCTTTGGGAGACTGGGCGTATGCCTAAGGTCCTTGGCGCCATATATGATTCGTTCAGTTCATTCCAACGAACTTTGCCAATCTTCCCATGCAAGTCACCCCATGCAGACCGGAGAAGGCCCCTTGCACCCGAAATCAGAATAGAAACGAGACATGACAGATATGAGCGCGGAAGTTATCAGAACTGGCATTTGTAACTAAAGGGAAATGAAGCGGGTTAGTTAAGTTAAGTTAGGTTAGAGGAAGAGGGGAAGAGAAGAGAATGCGCTACGATATGGGTCCATGTAAACGAAAGCCTGGGGGGTTGTAATAACAATGTCGACAAGTAGTACAAAAGTACAAAACAAACAAAATTCGTCGAGGTCAGACGAACTATATTTAATTTGTTTAATTTGTTAATTTATATTTAATTATAATAATTGAAGAATGGCGGAGCATCACCGGCACCGAATCAATAACACATGACATGAGGCTGTGCAGTACGTGCGTATCTCTCACGTGGGCATGAGACACATCCCACCAAACATCTTTGCGTGCGTGATCTTCAAGTTCCAAATAAATCATCGCTACAATACACGAATGAATCAGTAGCAAAAGAAAAAAAAAATTAACGTCCACAACATAACACACGAACGCAAAGAAAAAAAAAAGCTATAGAAGTGAGGTGAGGTTGGATAGAAGCCAC